>DWME01001810.1:0-23123 GCA_018244795.1 Parelbella ahira ahira
TATTTTCTGAGGTGTGTGAAGTCTGCCAACCCGCACTTGGCCAGCGTGGCAGACTATGGCCTTAACCCTCTCAATATTAGAGGAGACCCATATTCCAACAGTGGAATGACTATGGGTCGATTATTATTTTATTTATTTATTATTATTAAAGATTTATGAAATAAAAGCAAAATATTCTGTATAGTAAATAGATTTTAATATTAGCGAAATCCACCTTATGAGTAATAATGAAATTACTTAGGGAAATCTGAACTCCATTACTGAATCTTGAAAATGTCCTCTATTTATAAATATTAATCACAGTCAAAGTATCGAAAATGAATACTTAATATACATATATGGATGCGTTAATAACTGTACGATTTAGGGAAAACAAATAAAGAAGGGATATAATTGATAAATAAGCCATTGAATGCAATATCAATTTGCGTATAGCGATATATAGAAATTAAATAGCAAATAATATTTCATAAAGTTTGAAACCTGAACTGTTTGAACCTCTAACTCTCTAACTTAGTAGAGAGCCCTCCTGCGGTATGTGCGCGGGTATAAGGGGGTAAGCACACAAGCAAACGAGTAGTGTCAGTTACTGTCAGTCGAACGCAGGCAGCGTTCATGGCGTCTTATGTTTTCTGGCTCGTTAAAACTAGATATTCAATATAATGTATATCAATTTAAAAATGAGTCGTTTGTAATAGTCTCGAAATATCTTTAGATATATCTTGTGTGTAATAACTGCATGTGAATCGTATAAAGTTCTGTTGATCTTTGGCCCTGCCAACTTCGTACCATACCACGAGCGGTCTTTCTGTATAATTTTGAAACCCATAAGGCTGGTTATATTGAACCCAAGAATAATATAAGAGAAGGTGACCCCTTATATTGTACCCTACAAATATTTCTGGAACCGTTTTTTGCTAAGTGATTAAACTAATAGCCGAGTGCGTAGGTACTAATCGTTTACCGGTCAGTGCTCTCGCCCCTCGCCGACAAGGGGACGGGTCTCCGGTCAACAAATCTGGAATAATCTACAGATTAAAACTTTTAATGAACACCGACTTTCGGGTTCAGAAAGTAGTCAGCCAGTAGTTACATAATAAATAATTCAAATTTATTAAATTGTATTTTATCCATTTCGGTTTTATTTGTTTCAATGATATATATTTTTCTTGTTTCATATCCTCTAAAATATTATTTAGAATATCTTCATATTTACTTCTTTGGTAAACTATTTAGGAAACTCTTGTTGTATGTATTTGAAATTTGATATGTACTTCGCTTGTTTATATTCGTATGTTGCGTGTCTTATACTTGAAATACTAATTACGAAAATCTATTTTACTTTGATAGATATTTTATTTATATTATGTTTAAACAAGTATACTTTATCTGAGGCGCTACGTAAATAGCAATACAATGGAATAGGGTATAACGTTCGAAGTGAGGTTTCGCAAAAACTCTTTTTATTTTATAAGAAAGTTCAAGACGAGACGCAACCCTTCTTCGAGTAACGTCTATCATCTTCTAGTGTGCTTTGGCAATCGCTGTTGTGCTATTCAATCACTATAGGTACTCAGAAACGACTTAGATACTTAAAGTCTACGAGCATTAACGTTTTTGATATTATTCTTCCACGGCCCGTTGATATTTAGTACTTAGTACTTAGTATGTAGCACAGAGTTAAAATAGAACTCCCAAATGTTGTGCCACGTGCCATTATAAGTACATATTTCTATTAACAAGCAGGTATATTTACTGCTAGTCCTAACGATCTTGTAGCCGTTTTGGTAAGCAGTGTTAACACGCGATAAATTTTTAACTCAACGCAATTTTCCTCGTTGTAATGTTTATAAGAAAAGGTGGTGTTTTGTAAACCAGAACCGGATTAGATGTGCCGGATAAGGCGGTTACTTGTTTTCTTTAATATTTTATTGTTATTTATTTTAACGGTTGTCTTCAACAATTTATAAGAAAAATCTAGTGTCACATATTATTGTGTCTGTGACTATCTCGTTGGTCGAGTGGTTGCAAGCGCGGCTGCAGATCGGGAGGTCCTGAGTTCAAATCCCGGGTCGGGTACTACTGAATTTTCTAATTTAGAATTTATGATAGTGACAGGGAGTCTGCATCTGTGCTCGGTGTACGGCAATAGGCTCACCACCTATTCCAAGGAACAGAAACGTAACTGGTGAAACGTGGGAGTGTACTACACTCCTCAGCTTACCTCTTCGGGGATTGCAAGCATGATGTTTCATTTGTATTCTAAAGTAAAGTGATATAACTTCATTCGTATGTTTATTTCACCTTCATCTATATTATCAGATAATATCATTCATGAAATCCCCCAGATTGAATTTGAATACAGAGACTTCGGATGCATTTTCGGAAATATCATTCGTATGTTTTATTCACTTTTCTTACAACACTCCTCGTACACTGTGGGCGCATAGAAACAATCTTCAAATATAAGCAAATTGTTGCTACACGTGGACGAGCCTTTAATCGATCACGTTTGGCATCAAGGTCAGAGTCCCGTTGCTTCTTAAACTCGCAGCTTACCTTATAAGAAGTGATTACTAGAACACTATGTTAGGAGCAAGGGATCTACCGGGCATTTTGTATTTAAGATGTTGTCTATTACGCCTAGGGACGTAACCTATCAAGTAACATCGTCTTCAAAGGCGTGCCTTGGCAATCACTGTCGTGCTGTTCAATTACTGGAAGTGCTATGTAGGTATATACAGTGTGTATAAGTATGTACATACACTAGAGTATATACATTTACGTATACCTTAGCATGGAAATTGTTATGAAAATATGATATTATTATCACTATGTCCTCAATTATTCTCTAATAACTTCACAATATCATTGCTGGCTACATTTCTTAATAAATAGAGTTGCAGCGTGCAATCACACTCATTTCTAGTGTTGTTTTAGATAGAGGACGAATATCAATGAGATCGCCAAATATTTCTTTATAGATCTTCATTGCGTCAGATTAACCACACTGATTTTAAAGCCTGAACACTGATTTCGTATCATAAGACAACATAATCAGAATAAGAATATAAAATATAAAAAATGTCATAAATTTCGAAAATATCTGTGTACCTGCTTTATACGTACATTTGGGAAAAAAACTCAGACATATAAATCACAGATCTAATTTCATGTATCCCGAGGTCTCGGCAAACCCGCGTCACAAAGTTCAACTAACTTCGGACAATTTCGCTCCAACTCTGTTCCCATTTAACTTCGAGCGCTGCTGAGAGAAAGGGTCGATTATATATTCTCCATCATATCATTCCAGTTTGTTGCCCTGATCATTTCATACCCCGTTGACAGTTAGCTCAACAAAACATTGTACCTATAGGTAGGTACTAATAGATTGTAATCTTTCAAATACTTAAGTCCTAATAATATTGAAGGAATGTGTCGGACGACAACGGAAATCGATTTGGAATGTTAAATGAATTTGATATCTTTAATTTAGCGTTGTTTCATTACCAATATGTTTTTGGAAATAAATTGTTGAAATTTCCATGCGTTTTCCTTTTTTAATTAATAAATCAAAATTTAAAAAGCAAGTTCTATGTGAAAATTGATGGATTGGTACCTAGAACTTTTAGAAACAAATAAATTATTGAGTTAATTTTATTTATTCTGACCCCAGCCGAACCCACGTCGCGGAGTTCAACCAACTTCGACGCAACTTCGTACCCCATTTAACTTCTTTGATGTTTGGGCTACGGGGTTCAGATTTCACGCTGCCATACAGAAATTAGACAGTATTGTTGTTCAAAGGCTAAAGAAACATACTTTAAATTGAAATGCAAAATTTATGACGTAAAATATTATCTGTGACCGTTTTGTCCGTTTTTCGTAAAATAAATGGAAAATTAGATTTGTGAAATTAGTTATCTGAGGAATTTTACGAAGTACAATTTATAAATTGTCAAGCTAACTGATTATTTATTATTTAATTATCGAATTAATTGAATATGAAAATATTATACAAAATTTGTCTTAGCTGCACAAATTTCATTACGCTGTGTACATATTTATAAACAAAACTGATAATAATTTTTAAACGTCGAAATAACAGCGAAAGAGCGGTACATAGAAATAATTTATATACCTATATAATTTTCTGTATTTATCTCTGTTGGGAACAACAACCCAATTTCCCAAAGCAACTTTTTTGTACACTTAAAAAATATTTCATTTTTGCATAATGCATGCCTCAAGTATCGATACAAGCATCGTTGACCCGTAATCGATGTCAGCAAGATCTTAAACTGCCACGAGAGGGAAGCAGTCTGAAAGCTTTCTCCTCAAGACTTTCCGTATAATGACATGTTTCAGTGCCTCCGAGTCGCTAACGGCGACCTTGGAGTAAATATCGGAAAGTAACATCGGAAACGATTACTGAAAAATTTCCATCTACAGGGGGATCCCTCAGCTTTTAGCATAAGCATAGCACATATATACATAGCACATAGATACGAGTAGATAGTATAAAAATCAGTAAATATTTATGATATGTAAATGAGCTCATACAGAATGCGTTTGTTAATGAAATGACATTTCCTAATGTTAGTAAATAGACGAATAAAATATCAATAATACTCGTTACAAAGTTATAAGGAAATAGTTATTGAGGAAGTTTCGATTTAATAAAATAGCTAGTATTTACCGCTTCTATTAAAGCTTTGACTAATATCGTAGTAACAATGGAGAGGGTTAACACTCGGATGGTTTAGGTCACTGATATGCTGAAAACATTTATATGAAATCCACCATCGTTCCCTCTTTCGCTGTAAGACAAGTCGGCAAACCCTTCAAAGACGTCTTTGACGTATTCCAAAACTATTTGTAGAAAGCTACCACATGCGTATTTCACTTAAAGCGGTTTCAAATTTCAGAGAGACCAAAATTTTGCCACCATTTTTACGTAGACTATCTCCATTTTATCTGACTGAAACCAAATTACCAAAATGTATTATTTCATGTATGCATTTTAATATGAATATGACTGCATTGTTGGTCGAGTGGTTGCAAGCGCGACTGCCGATCGAGAGGTCTTGGGTTCAAACCCCGGGTCGGGTGCTATTGGATTTTTCTAATTTAGACTTTCTACTTGTGACTCGAAGTCTGAAATTGTGCCCGGTGTTTGGCAATAGGCTTGCCACTTATTCCACGGGACTTAACTGGTGAAACGTGGGAGTTTACTACACTCCTCTGCCTACCACTTCGGGGATTACAAGCGTGATGTTACGTTTTTAATTCATAATTTATTTTCATGTTTTTCATCTACATACATTTTAGTTTGCATGTTCCGTTAACAAGAGTTTTTCAAAATAAGACGTACCTTTTAGTGTAATTAAAAAGTTGAAGTTGTTCTGTTTCCTGCGCTGCCTCGTCTCCATAATTGAAACGCCCTCTAAAATGTCGGTTCTTTATTAGGTACACGCAAAGAATATCTTATAACTGAATCCTTAGAAATTACGACTTCGTGCATATCGTTCAATTCGATATCATTTTATAACAGTACACAAGAATCTGTTCTCGTTCCAGATTTTTTTTTAAACAGAGCTCTATCCAAGTTCATTAATTATGACTCCCGCATAACGGTCGGTTCAGTAACTGCGCCCTGCTGGGAAATACTAATTAAATTCTGCATAATTTCACCCCACAACAGAATAAAATGCGCCCAAGTTGCTTCTTCTACTAAATGTTTTTGTTCTTGAAAATCTAGCGGGTAGCTGCCGGCGATTGGCTAGATGAAATTGTTGGTGTGTAAATACATGGAAATTATGAATAGTTGAAAAACGGGCTCCGTCGGCGATAGTTGAGGTGTGGGTATTCTGCTAGAACCGAATTCTACTTATAGTTTCTACAGCTATGCGTAAATGTATTATGCATGCACGTCCATAATATATAAGTACAGTTAAAATAACAAGTGAAGTCAGCTTCTACGGTTCCTTTCCATTGGGCAGGATTTTGGCTGTCTTTATCTTTAAGCAAAAGATGAAATCACTTTAAATGAATCAATGCAAATTGAGCGTAGAAAGTTTATATTTATTTTACTCTTAGTCGCTTATCTGAATCGGCGTGATATAAATCCATGCAAGCAAATCAAAGAATTTTTAAACTCAAATAATCTTAATGCCCACACCTTAAGGAAAACCTAATACACTTTACAATAGAAAACGAATTAATGGTACTTAGCCTCTAACACCTGCAGAGTCACAGATAAACACACAACGCACACAAACACATTCCGCGATTGACGTTACCTAGACCCGCTTGTTAGAAACGACTTTATGACGAACGGCTGATGGCGCAGCATTATGTAGGAACTACAAGTTAATTAGCGAGTGGACGGGAAACAAAAGACGGCGCTGCGAAGTTCTTGAACCCGCCATACATAATGAGAAACTGAGCTTCTCCCTGCAGTAAGCGTCGTTACGCTCTTTCATTACTTTTGAATCTGCTGGAAACGTTATAAACATCTTTACCGTTAGTTTCCTTCCTTTTTCTTAACAACCTTCACCATATAACTAAAATTCTCTTTTATCCGCATTTTTCTAGTATGTAGTATAAAATTTGACGGCAATTATTACATTTATTATAATTAACCGTAATTTCAAAATAACATACATATACAATCGAAATTAAAGTTAATAATAATAAAATAGCCAATTAATATATAGAATACATTTTATACCAACAGCCAGTAGAAGTAAGACCCTAACAATATATATTCTTATCGCACGGTTCGTCCGCTGTTTCAGTCGATTTTCACAATAGAGAGCGAACCCCATTAATAGCATTTCTTAATTACACCGTAAGATCTCGTTAACCTTATCGCAACGGAAAGAAAGAAATCAGGTATTAAGCAGTTAATTCGATCGCAGGCGTCTAAATCAATCAAGTAATACAATGTAGGTTCCCCGATTAACAGCTCCCAATTAAGCCCTTAGTCCCAATTTAATTAGCAACCTTCCTTTGTTGTTGTGTTTCAAAACCTTTGATTGATTGAGGTCATGTAAGAGGCGCGAACGACTTTCTTTATTGTGATCGTTCATTAGGTTTTCAGGTTGAATGAATGGAATAATTATGTTCCATGGCAAGTTTTCCGTCGTGGAAGTTAAAAGGACTTCTTTTTCATTCTAAATGTCACTCAAATCGATCAATGTCATTCAAATCAATCTTTTGATTGATGTATGTATGAACTGTTTAATCGTTATACCTAATTATGGTTAGTGAAGAATATGCTATAAAAAGGTATAGTTAATGTAACGCTTACCTTCAAAATTTACGCAATTTCAGTTTATAATCTATCAAAATACTAAGATAGCAGAGGTTTCGAGATAATTTTCTTTCACGTAAATACATATCATTCTTTATAAATTGCTAGATAGAATTAGGTGTTCGAAAACTGTTTATTTATACGATACATACTATTCGTAAAGAACTGAATGTTTAAGTTATGTAATGGACATCAAATTAATGTAATTTGAATAGCAAATTAAAAGTAGTTAGTTTATGATTGTCTATACATTTTACATGCGAACGAAATGATCATGTACTTGTTACTGTCCTTATATATGTACATAATATATTTTATAATTTCTTCTATTAGACCTAGACTTGTACCTAATAGAACAATGATGATGTCTGTGATATGCCATTGACGGTGTTTGTTTCACAAATTTGTTTTCACCCGTGAAAAAAATTCGTAAGTCGACGTTCCATTGGTTTTTGTCCTGTAACAAATAATTGATACACAACAATATGACCGTTGGTGTTTAGCAGCAAATATTTCTACTTTGAGTACTAGCTTATTTGTGAAGATAAATCCTCAAAAAAAATTCTATTACATTCAAAACAGCGCAAATAGATAAAATATATGGATAAAATCCGTCATTTTTCATGAATTCATTTCTGGCTTTTTCGTGTTTGCGCACTCACGATTACGCAATGTTCGCTCATTCTATTGGAAAATAGCTATTCAAGCTAGTAGTCGCTTGTGGTTTCAGTGCGATTTCACGTAACAGCGTTGTAAGGGAGATAGATGAATATGAATTGGGCGATATGAAAATACACACTTACTTGTATTCAAAAATAATTCTCGGCTCTTTTCTCTCGTATCTGTTCGGTTTGGTTGAATAATCATTTATTAGAGAAGAATAAGCGTTTGTGAATCAAACTCAGTTAAGTACGGCTAGCAGTCTGTAAAATTAAACTGTAAAATTATATTGTCTATACAATGTTATTGATATTATTTTATGTGACCGCTGGTGATAAACTTTCAACCATGCGGGTACTTCGCGTCAATAATTCTGAGTGGCATCTTTGCAGTCTGTACGTTTAGACCTCAAAAGCCTATTAGCTTGGTGTGAAAAACTTTCAACCGTCGATTAGCTACCAACTTGTACAACCACTAATTCTTGCTCGAATAGCACTATGATATATGCTACAAGCCTAGAATTAGTATTACAAAGGATATTAGACCCATTTTTCTTAACCCAACTTAAATATTGAGTTATGTTTGACTCAAATCCGCTCATACGCTCAAATATACGAGTCGCTTTAGAGCAACATTTAATTCCATATAGGAATAGGAAAATATCTATTATAGCCCAATTAAAGTATTGAAGCACAAAATAAATCATTCTACATTCAAACGATTTGCCATTCTACAAACAGAAAAACATTATTCAATGGTTAATAAAACACAATAAATATCCCGCGGCAACATTACAGGTTCTATAAATCAGTCGCTACTTCTTACAGTCTGAATATTCCGTGGTAGATATTATTAAAAACGTCACAGCTTAGTACCTGTGTGACACTGAACTGGAATTACGCTTATTTCCAGAGACTATTGTCTTGTAGATTGTACAGGAGAAATCCCATCAAGTTAATTGTACTTTGCTAGTAAAAGCAGTTTTCGGATGTACATAATTTCAGAGTAAATAAAGGATGTATTACGACACAAAATAAAAAACACGTGTAGGGAATGCGAGCTTTGAACCTTGGACGCTATAATGAATATGTCTTCTTGAATGAAAGAGTTGTGACTTCATAGGCTTGACCTAGGTCAATTCAGTGTTGACTAAATTAGCGGTTCCAATTCTGAAATCTTTTATTTGAGGCGCTATGCGGACATGCGCATAAAAATGTGCTTAATACGTTAGTTACATTCTAATAAATATTTAAGTGCATCTTCCAAATGTATCTGGCCAGAAATTGGAAACATACTGACGCGCGTGACTGCATGACTGCCAAAGGAGGGTTCCGAGAGTTGCGAAATACACTATATGTTAAATCTTAAAATTTTAGCTGTTATGACCATTTTAATGTACCTATAACTCTTAAATGAGACACGAATATTAAATTATGAAATCAGCATTGCATGTTTATGAATGAGTAATCAAAAAAGTCACTAGAGACATTTCTCTATTACCAAGCAACCATAGACACGTAATAATTTATGAAAAATTGCCAATCACAAAACAATAAACATACCACAGGACCATTACTTACAGTAAGAATATGCACCAGGGAAGATATTAAAAAAACTCGTAGCTTAGTTAGTGTCTTTATGACACTGAGCTGAAATTATGTCTTTTCCTCAAGAATAATGTTTGTGGGATTCACGTTTTCGTTTCCTCTGTAATTGTACTGTCTGAATAATTGGAATAGTTAGTATGAAAGGACCCTCCTATATTTCGAAAATTTTAACATAACGTCGCGCCTGTATTTTACCCGAAGAGGTAGGAAGAAGAGTTTAGTACACTCCGTCGATTCATCAGATAAACGGCCTAACATAGAATAGGGGTGAGCCTATTGCCATTAACTAGTCACAAAACCAGTCTCCCAGACTCCTTGCCATAAGTCCTATAAAATACGAAAATACTTCCATTCGAACAGAGTATGTATATACATACGTATACATATTACTCTGTTTAAAATAAATTATACACACGAAGCAGGTTTTAACAATATTTGAACAAAATCAAAACTCCAACGTAAACCCAATTAAGTTCAACATGTGCGACACTTCAGAATTATACTGACGGAACGACAGACAAACATATATACATACATACACACGAACACATGCAAAGGCCAACTCGCTTAAAGCTTTAAAAGTATGTTCTTAATGAGCAAACATCTGAAACTTAGTGTGATTGGGATGCGTAATAAAAAGATTAGATCAGCCTGTTGTTCTAGTATTTAATCAACTTGATTGCTAAACCGGGCGTCGTGGGTTCGAATCCCACCCAAGACAAATATTCGTGTTGTTAGCACAAGTTTTGTTTTGTGTCTGAGTGTAAAAAATAAATATAAAAACATCTATTTGGATTTTTTTCAATAGTTTAGCAGGCATTTCGCTACCATAACCCGAAATGTCTTCGAGCCTGGTTTGGAATCAGACGTCCGTGTGTGGAAATGTCTCGAAATATTATGCAGACAGACGATCAAAGGTAATTAATTTTTACATCTGATTTCTTATATTGAAGAGTTGGGGTTAGTAAACCGTTGCCACGATTAATTCCAAGGGATTTATAAAGTCCTTGAAATTTATTATATATTTTTTAATTTGGCCAATTACTCATATCTCAACCCGTCATCGATTAGCTTATTTGTTCCTTTTAAATCAACGTTGATTCATTAATTAATTATCAAAACAATAAACGTTAACGTATCACTACGCCTGTAATCCCCGAAGGGGTAGGCAGAGGACTGACAGTAGTACACTCCCACGTTTCACCAATAACAATAATAAATAACGAACAATACAGGCGTGTGACTTTTATATAGGTGTACACACATTGATTAAGAATATTTTGTAAGGTATGAGTTCCAATCAATAAGATATTTAACGATGATTCACTTCTCAAACAATTGTAAAAAACCCAATCTGACGATTATTAACTGCGTAGCACATTGCATTTTTAAGGTTCATCTTTGCTTAAAAGTCCCCATTGCTACCTAAAGTGTAGTTAGTAACCCAGTCGCTGTTTTCACTAAACACAAAGACACAAAAGAAACCTGCCACACGCTGCACGTAGGTGACAATCGCAGGGCAACTTTAAAAAGTGTTAAAACAGAACGTTGAGAAACTTTCTGCTTAGACAAAGAGCGTCTCTTGAAGACTCGTGCGAAACGGCTACCCCTTGACCCCTTCAGTCTTAGAAAACAACATTAAGGAATTGGTCTCTCTCGCTTTTTCCACGAAGTGACGGACTAAATTCAGTTGTCTCGGAATTCCTGGTTTCTTTTTATAGTAACAAAGGAACTTACTGCGTCGTAACAATAGTTGCTGCATTGACTTCCTACATTACAACCACATATGACACTGAATACAAGTAGATATGTATTACGTATGTATATCTCCGCAAAATTGGACTAACGATTGCATTTGATCTATCCAACGTATCTAGAATTGGCGGTTTTAAAAATTTATAATAACAAATGACGTATAAAACACTAATAGCATATTAATATACATCGTGGATCATAAACTTAATAGAATGTCATTACCAGGCGAAAAATCGAAATTGTAAGATATATTATTGTAAAAGATATTTTTTAATCAAGTGAGCCTTTCGTATCACAGAGCGTCATAGCAACAAATACTCCAAATAGGTCCTCGGATAAAAGAGTATATCTACATATTATGTGTACAAGATCTATTATTATTGTTATTATCCTTATAACAGGCAGAAATATAGCATATGATAGGCAGAAAACACCGACTGCCGTATATTTCTATCCTCAAGATCTGACGTCGTTCTACAACAAAACACTCCTTTGCCATATTCAATAGTTATTTTTAAAGCTTACGTGTTAAATCATTTTTAAGTTAACCCCATGGACAATCAATTGTTGAGAAATCGTAGACAGATGTAACAAGGTTTCTTATTAAAACGTCCATTTTCCGTCGAATCAGTCATTCTTGATATTCGGTCCGCGTGAGAGATCACAAATCAAGGTTTTATCGCGGGAGTCCGGTGCAGGGAACTATGTATCATAAGTGGCCATCGATCGCGAAACAGCTGCGATTTACGACCGCGAACCTTCCTAACTGCTACGTACGTTCTCTAGTAAGGACATGAAGAAAATATAAGAGTCGAAAGCGCACTTCATCATTATCATAATGAAATGTCACAGTTACCAATAACCTAATCGATTAAGGTCCGGGGCGGAATTAAAATTTAAAAAAGTTGATGGATTCTAACTAGGACAACATAATCACTCTATATATTTTCTCTCTATATATTTCATATACATATAAAATATATATGGTACAATCGACGCGTGTCAAAGGAACATTTTTCAATAAAAATCATGTATTTATTTAATTGTGACATTGCTGTAGCGAATACACAAAACAAGGATTTGTCCCGTGAATGATTTATGGCATTAACCTATAGATGCCCGTGTTTGTGTTTTAGGCTAACCGGTAACAAATGTATGTTTGGTAACCGGATTACAGCTGTAACGTGAATCCGGTTGCGTCAGAAAATTCAACTAGCGATAGCGTAATGAACGTTGGAAATAAAATTATCTGTGTACCTTTGATTTCTCGTTACGGGAAATCACTGACGTACGCGTGTATCACATTACACCTGTAGTCCCCGAAGGGGTAGGTAGAGGAGTGAATTAGTCCCACTTCTCAGTGGAAAACTTACATGTCCCATGGGATATGGAATGAAGTATTATTACATATGTATATATATTTTTAATATAGATAGATGTAAACTATCAACGATTACGAGATCTTCAGAAATTAAGACGGTATTTTTTACGTCCTTCAAATGGAAATAAAACGACTCAGACGATTTCAGGATTTTCAGGATAATCTATGGGTACCTACATACATTTATAAGCGGTTATTATTATTATATACACCCGTCAGGTTCGTCACGGGGTAAGCAGAGAGCAGTGAGAGCCAAATATCTCTATCCTTCAAGACTTCGTGCTTCTACATCCACCAACCTCTTCATGTACGCACATCGGTTTTGGAGCCTTCTGACTCTATTTATATCTAACCTATTGCATATCCCATACTTATGTTGATCTAATTAAAAAAACTGTATACCTTCGAATCCAACTTACCATCTCTTACAATCTTACCCATCTCGAACGCAACTCATGATACCTAAGAAAGTAATATTATAAAGGCAGAAAACAATCTCTTATAAAATTCCGATAGTATTCAAAATAATTCCGTTCCAAAGTACTATTGCAGCGCAAAAAATTCTAACATCGATAAGAAATTGAATCTACATTCGTAGTCTCCGCTCCCGCCGCCACAAAGCGAGGGTCGGACATTTTGAAGAAATATTTGTTGGGAAATTCAACGTCGGGAATTATTCCATGAGACGGGGTACAATTCTTAAGAGCCGCATCGTAACTATGAAGCGGTTTAGTTGAAGTAATGAAGGCGAGTCGCATCTCGGCTTGTTCTCATACATTTATTGTAATGTTATTCATTTATGTTGGAACGTTTTTGCGGATGTACATCCTCAGATCTGACAACTTTCATAACGATTATCACATAATCCTAGTGTTATCACAAAAATTATACATCTGAATGTTCTTACTCTCCTTTTAAGTGCGCTCCTTTTGTCAATTTTAAGTCAGCGCATGAAATAATGCCGATATCCGACCTTGTTATTATAGTCAACTGGTATTCTTTGGTAAATACCTAGAAGTTGTTTCGCCAAATGAATGTCGCTCGCTGACCGTAAACTAAACATCCAAACTGTGACAAGATTACTTTTTAAGAGGAAAGGCAGTCATAAATATATTATTGAAGCTTGGTATTAACTTATGTCACATATTAATATATAAACATATTACTAACAATAATAATGTTTGGGACAACTTCACTGACGGCATTTGGATCTTAAATTACGCATTGGGCTGTGGTGCTATTTACGAAACAGCTGATAAATATAATATACAAATTTCTAAACACAAATACGGATAATTTCTCGCTTTGAATCAAAAAATACTGCTACTAAAAAATATTTGAACAGACTGAGTGTCAAACCCACAATCTCCAGCTTAGTAGAATTGCTAACCTCTGGACTAATATGCTAGCGAATAAGACGTTTGTAGTATAATAAAAACCTGTTATTGATATTTTAGTATGGCATCGAGAATAACTTATAAATCATTTTTTATTTATGGGATACAGAAGTATCATGTCGAATCAATCAAAGATAGAAAAAATACTTCACACCGAAATCAATACAATATTGACTGCTGAAACATTTGACGTAGATTTCTGCACTTTTGAAAATACAGTAGCAGTAACGAGAATCGTTATACAATACAAGCTTCGCAGCGTGAGCGCTTCTGATTAAAACGAGGATTTTAATTCAGCTGGGAAATGAAAGTGGAATGTTTTTAATTTCTTCCATAGATCGCCCGGTGAACTGCAATGGATAGCTCGAAATATGAGACTGATTATAGAGTCGATGGATAACACACGTGAGTTATTAAAGTCGATTTTCGTTGAATAACATTTTGTTTAATTACTCGAAAATTTCGATGTAAAATTTCTACCAATTCCATATTTAAAAATTATCCCGTTAAGCGTCATTGTGCAATGCAATTGAATATACATTTATAGCACTTGATTTGTTTAATATTAATGTTGTATAATAATAATAAAGAAGAAATAAATAAAGAATTTGTTATTGACGTAATACTATCATGATAATAGTGTCCACTCGATCGTTCCAGTGATCTTAAACAGCATGAGCTTTGCTGAATTAAAAATACTTTGGTATTTTCGCGTATATATCACGCCTTTGTCTCCACGAAGAAGTGGGCAGAGGTCTCCGACCTGGGAATCGAAACCAGGACCCTTCGATCAGCCGTCAGGCTTGCAACCAATCAATCAACAACAAGAAATTCCTAGTAGTGTGTTCGCGACTTGTATTTTTGCCCGGTGTATGGCAATAGGCTCACCTTTCCATTCATCATAGGACGCAAGAAGTAATTGGTGAAAAGTAGGAGTGTCCTACACTGCTCTGCCTACCTTTTCGAAGATTTCAGGCGTAACATTACGTACTGTGGTAAATAATTTACTTTGTGACTTTCAGTAGAGCATGCAGTAGCGCGTGCATAATAGTGACGTAAAACTATAAAGCGAATTTACACGGGTGTCAAGTTCCATACAAATAATCAGTGAATTCTGAACAAGTATACTGTTACACTGATTGACTTTATTGTTTGAAATTTATCATCATTAATAATTTCGTTATCAGTGTCCCGAAACAAAATAGCTATTATTGAATTCGATTTATCTGCAGTAGGTTATGAAAAAAAACTAAAAGATAGATAATAATAACACTTATATCACCCTTTATAGCACGTCAGATATTATTCATAATGAAAAATTGCAACGTGGTAAATACGAGAATATCAGTTGAAGCGTAGAATTTACAGTAACTTTGGGCGGTGGCCAAATGAGTTAATGGTTGATAAGCCAAGGTTAATAGAGCTTTGTTCCTGAGCGTCTGTTCGCAAGCATTAAGCCCGCTATACTATAATTGTTCCGGTGTTATGATTCCAAATGAACCATGTTTACTTATGGTTGGCACTATTATAAAATAGCCTTAGTGTTTTACTATTGAGTGTCTTGTGAGTGTTTATACACCTGATTATATATACACCGACTAGTCATGAATGTTTTTCCGATTGGCCCGTCTAGATCTATTCAAGATCCTCTTTATGAGGAACTAGTAGGCACAGTCCGAAAAACATACATACGTGAGTTAAGCTGGTACATATTGTCACTGTATAAGTATTATTAGGTAACTCTCAACAAATTTGATGACCTAGATATTTTACTAAAACGTTAGAATTCTCTACGGGTGTTTC
Organism: Parelbella ahira ahira; assembly: GCA_018244795.1. Taxonomy (NCBI): domain Eukaryota; kingdom Metazoa; phylum Arthropoda; class Insecta; order Lepidoptera; family Hesperiidae; genus Parelbella; species Parelbella ahira. The sequence continues at coordinate 15,922 of DWME01001810.1, forward strand.
TAACTGTGCCAAATATACTTTATGATATTTGATTTTAGTCATTGTCGTAACATTTTTAATGAAACAGTAATTTGATATCGGAACAACTTTTTATTTTAAATATAATTAATAATTCACTTTGTGTTTTACTTAAAGGTTAGCTGTAAGTAAACAACTTAACAAGAATGCGTAATTAGATAAGCTTGCTCTACGCAACTCACCCCTTTGAAATTCGTAGAGCTCATACTCCCCTATAAGGCTTGGATACCTCCATGGTTAATAGAACAGTCTCATATAAGGTTACATACGAGTATATGTGTATTTTGTGTTCAATTTAATATCACCTTTATTATCAATCAACTTTAAATATTCCACTGCTGTCTACATTTTTCTTCTTAAATTGATAAAAGCTACGGATCTACTACGCCGGCTAAGTACAAGTTGACAGACTTTACAGGTCTTAGAAAACAATTTTGAATGTATAGCATTTTGTTCTTAACGGATTTAAATTAAATTAAACTTACTTAATCACACATTTATAAAAATACATTAGTTTTGTTACCAATAGAAATGTAAAAATAATGTGAGCTATTATAATTAACAGTTAATTTTATTGAGCTGACTGAAATAAATAAAGATTTGACAGCACTTTTTAAAATTTAGGTAAGAATTGCACATATACGAGTAAGCCTGCCTAAGTACAACTTTATTTAGTAATTTTAAGTTTGTAAGGAGTCAGATACTTATTAATCCGTGTTCTCTGCTTACGCGGTAAGGAATCCGGCTTGACTATAAAATAATGATAATAATCTACGCACTGTTCCATAATTGTGCCCTTATCAATTCGTACTACGTCACCGCTGGATGTGCAATTTTATTCTTGTAATGAACTTAAACTGATAAAATCTTTCTCGAAACCTCATACAATCGTATTTTAATTAATATCCACGTTGAGACCTATAACCTTCATGTTTTAAATTGAGAAGTATTCATTCCATGTTTTTTTCACATCAAACGTGCACTCCGGATTCCAAGCCGCATCTGTCCGCGGACGTACGGGAAAGAGAGTTCTATTCAATATGAGATCTGGAGAGGTCTCTTAAACAACTATGGACTCACGAGATAAGTCGCATCGTTAGCGACACGACGTTTTGCTATATCTACACATTGTGTATAATATATTTTCAGAAAACGAAAATGACTATGTAGAACAACACGTGTTGTTGTGGCACACACGTGAACAATACTTGTTGTATGCTTTTATGAATGTTCCGTTATAGATATACGGGATAAAAAAGAACTAAATCTGCTAGTGAATACCGACAACAGGATTTTTTTTAAAGTTTTTTTTGTTTGATTGGTTTTGTTTTGTATACTTAACGCAGCACACCATACTGCCATCGTGAAGAATGCGCTGAAAGAATCGATAACTCAAAAATTTGCAATAGCACCAACCGCAGTCTTTGAACTGAGTAGATAGAAAATTCTAGGAAACATCTATAGTCATCTTTTGTAACTTTCTAGAAATTTCATAGTATTCCATTACGAGACGTAAACGTAACTGATGAAACGTTGAAGTGTACTACACTCCTCTGCTCACCCCTTCCAAGGTTGTAGGAGTGATGTGACGTTATTACGTCTACTAACTTTGATGAAATATCGATTAATCTCTTTCAGCTTATGGGGTTATGTTTAATTGACCCATGAGATCTTTTGCTCCAGTAATTCCTGTCGGTTCGCCGCACTTATAGGTATACAGCATTGGAAAGGCAAAAATATATATGAATAATAAATTAATCATAAAGAGGCAAATGCACTAGTTGTACTAGGTCAGCGAACGGACGAGTATTATGGCGGACCTAGGAAGACGGCGATGATGTCTAGCGAAGGAACACTAAAGGCTAATGCGATGATGACCGTTTCTTCCGACGTACCGAAGTACCTTCCGATGAACAAAAAATTGTTATAGAATTCTTAAAATCATAAAAAGATGAATGGCGTATTGACGACTATAACATACATCGAGAATTCCAATTACTTCGCTGTTATTAGATTAATAATAGCGAAGTGGTTTAACATGTTGCTATAAATTTTTCATAATGAACGTGTATAATCAAGAAGTTGGTTACAAGCGTTTTAGTTTAAGATTAAGTCGCCACCCGTCGGGCGCTCGCTAATAAACAGTTTTCATTACATCGCACCGGAGCATAAGACTTGCATGAACGGCATCTACTGCACATTCAGGATAATATCTTTTCTACCCTAGAAAGATGGTAAATTTTATGCATAAATTCTACATGTAGGTAGGTACTCTTTAAGTAACGGCTTGCAACTTTTTATGACAACACTTCTGATTTAATAAGATTCTAATGTACAAACTATGTATACACGTCATCAGCCCGTAAGAGTCCACTGTATCGTACTGTATACATATATGAATTCATGCATGTTCATGTGTGCGTATATGCATGTGTCCGTGTGTCCTTGAACGGACCGACGGAGATAGATAAACAGAGTTATTAGGTAGATTATTTTTAGCAAGTAATATACAAAATGTATTTTTCTTATATCTGGAATAAATATCTTGTTTTGTAAATTATAGAAGCACGGTGCTTTCATATAATAACTAAGCAATGAAGTTTCTGGAGTCGAGCCAATCATAATTCGGGGCACTTGTGAAAAACAGGCAAATCTCACTGACAAAGGAAAATTTAAATACCTACCTATTTAGACGTTGAATTTTGTTTACCGTTCTAGAAAAACTATTACTGGAATTATTACGGAACCATTTCCGAACAACAATAGAACAGGTACCTTTTAGGTTGTTGAAGGAACGATAGAAGTTTCCCGAACGTTGATGTCCTTGTAACTATTAATGATATTATTATTATTATAAATTAAAAGTTCGCTCTTTTCATACATGCAGACTAATATTACAAAAATAATTAATAACCTATTATTAATAAAATGACATGTTAGAATTCATTAAAATCGCATACCCTCTGTATATCGCATACCATTTGTATATCGCATACCATTTGAATTCATTAAAATCGCAATCCCTTTGTATACCCTTATTCGTTGTAATGAAATATTTCTATTTGTATTTGTACCGATTACGTCAGTAACTATTTTATCGAGATAGACGAGTCTTGGTGTCATTCTGTTTTGTCATCATTTTATTATCTGCCCGTGTGTTACATTGACAATGAAATGTTGATAACTTAATCCATGTCTACTATAAACATTCGCAACTTTGAAAAAAACAGCTGAAACAAACAACAGGCACCCTTAAAAACGTGTGAGATTGTTATGGTTTTTTGAAATAGATTGATTCATCGTCCATCTTACATGGAAACTGTTTCTCACATTATAGTAACTTCCTCTCAGAAGAGGTATAAACATTATTTGGACTAAGGAGATACCCTTTCGCACTCCAATGCGTATGTACGTGAGGGTCGCAAAACGCTGAATTTGATATTTCGGATGTACCATTAGCGAAATATACATTTCGCTTCATATAAATGTTATAAGCGTATGAAATGAAACTAATCCTTTATGATCAGCGAGTTCGTTTCTGTATGTGAGTGAGCATTCGTGGAATATTGTTGGGAAAGAAACTAGATTACTCTTATCATTACTATTTTTTGTTCTTTATTATACAGAAATAACATATTTAAGAAACTTCTTAACCCGTTAAAGGGATGAATTAGATATATTACAAACAATAAATAATTAGTATATCTATTTATATGTATATACATTACGAAATGTTATATTCTTGTAGATGGAATGTTTTTTTATAAAAAATTACTAATACTGCATCTTATGACTTTAATGATGAAGAATTGATGATAATAATAACTACTTAGTCATTATCCAATAGCCATGAACAATTCCATTTCATACCACACAGCTTCGAATTTAGAATATTAATGTTTTAATTTTTTTAATTGTCATCGTGGTTTTATACGTTTTCGTTGGACATAAAAATATTTCAAAAATTCAAATAGATTTGTCGAAGTGCAGTTAAAACTTGGGAGGTCCGCTTTTGAACGTTCAAATTAAATTAATTACTCACAGTAATTATATAATAAAAGGAAATTTTTTTTATCCGCTTTAAAACCAAATATGCTGTCAGATATGCGGGGCTCCAAGACAAATAACTCGTGCTATTTTGATATATATGTATTTGCGTTGACCACGCTGATACGAGTTCGATTCTCGGCTAACAAGAATAATTCTATTCTTCTTTTTCTATTTTGTCTCTAATATTTTACAGACTCTACCTAGTTTTCTTTTAAAGGGCTTTGTTACTCTTATTATTTGTTTATATATTATTATTAACATAATAAAAAAATATTGAACATGACTAAGGTATTTTCCAAGATTATATTCCCAAAATTTTAGTAATGGTTAAGATATGAAAAACTGGCTCCGATCCAAATACTTGCTACAAATTTAGCTGAAACACTGCAATCACTTGAACTTTGTAACAAGTAAGATAATTATTTGAAAGCTTAATAAGTTTAATGGAACGTATTTTTAAGTTAAGCACTTTGGGGCTTCGAAGCAGTCGAGGAATTACTACTTTAAGTCGGGTTACGCTTTACATTTCGAAATTGAATAAGGCGCATAAATAAATGTTTCAGTTTTAGCCGCTATATAATTCGGTTGACTTATGACTAAGTTGAAATCGGGCTAAGCTGCCATTTGACTTTGCTGCCAGCTGACTAAGTTTACATCGAACTGAATCCACATCTAATAACTAAGTTGGAATGCCACGTACCACAATTTTTACGCACTTTAGAAAATTCGAAATTTCGAAATTAGATTGAATTCGATTGAGTCATTTTAATTTACTGCAAAAGTAGGTACCCTTCCACTAAGATCAATAAGTTCTAAAATGAGAGAGCCAAAGTGGAGCGAAGAGCGCACGTTAAAAATTTACAATCAATAATGAACATTACATAAAACATATTTCGAATATACTAGTAAAAACATTGACTCAAACAAAACTAAAATCAAAGACAAAGAGCCCAAAGACATTCACTAAGTTAGCCAGTCAATTTCGAACGTTCTCGAACAAACGTCAGCTTATTTGGCAACGCGCCAGGCAACTGTCAGTTTAAGATTTAAGGTCCATTTCCAACGTTTGTACTTATCAATAGAGAACTTCTAGCTTAGCAGCTCGCATACCGAACAACGGTCCAAAAGATAATCAAATTCATCAAAATTCGACGATGTCTGACTAACTTAGGCGATCAGGTCCAGACGATTCTCATTACTTCGACGGCACTGAAACTGTCAGCTTACAATCCAACTCAGAACGTGGCTATTCATAGAGAAATTGTAGTATATTTAAAATTTAACTTTTTTATATGCATATATGTCGACCACAATGTGGAGGTTGTGTCAAATAGGTACCTATTATGGTAACTTTTACTGAAATCTAAGTTGGAACACCTTCTGTCTTATACTACCAAGATTTAATCTGTAATTTGTGATAACGCGCTGTTTCGTTACATTATTCGTAATTATTTAATGTAATTTCTTTCCCATCTATATTATTGCATCGTCACGCTGAGATCTTAATAACCCAAAAATTTTATCTTTACAGGCCTTACGTGGTTTTGTAAACACATTATCAATTTTACTCTTTTTTAAACCATGTAAAATATTGTTCGCGCCAACGTAATTGGCGAAACATGGTAGTGTACTACACTGCTCGGCTTACGGCTTCGGGGAGTACAGGCGTAATGTTAAGTTTTTTTTTTTAATCGCAACAATCATACATACCTAAGAGTAAGTCAGGCAGTTAAGTTAATTTCAGGCGATGTCCTTGCAATGCATCTCTGTAAAGATGTGATTTGGCCGAGCGCCAAGTAAAACTGTCAGATTAAGCCTTGACTAGACTTTCATAAACTAATTGTAATTTATATTTTTTATATTCACGCCTGTATTCCCCGAAGGAGTAGACACAGGAGTGCAATATGATTCCACGATCAACCTGTTTACATGCAGTAATGGGTCAGTATATTACTACATACTGGGCACATATCTTGACTTTGAATGACTACTAGAAATTCTAATTTAGAAAAACACAGTAACTGCCGATCTGGGAATCGAACAGAGGTCCTCTAGATTAGCAGTCGCGATTACAACCAGTCTACCAACAAGGCAGTCATTAAGTAATTATTTCATATAACTATATAAATGATATTTATAATGCAAGGAATACATGGCCTAAGCCATGCCCGACACTCTCATTAATTTAGACTCACGCCCACAGCCAACGTCAATTTGAGATTTGACGTTGATTACCAAAGTTTCTCGCTGCGACAGATATCTTTGATCCTTGCAATATATGTACACCTGTGTTACAATATTACATGTATCTTGTGTGGATAAAGCCAAATACACTCAAGACTTGATAAGGGTAAGTTAAGGACTACACTGAAAATTAAACATGGCATCCTTTGACGGACTACCAATCTGAGATCGATGCTAAAGTTCTACAGCAGCTCATATCCAACTATTGCAATATTCACTATTGCCAGTATATTTCCCACACATCACACATCCAATACTGAAACAGACACGATTCAAATCATACTAAGAACAAACTTCATACTATTTGGTCGTCTGCCAAATTGTCTACCTGAGATTTGATGTTGACAGTCAAAGTCAAATTACAGCGAGCCCAAAGCTTTGTTAACATGTTTATCCACCGACTAATATATGGTACTTCAATAATGCTTTGTTTCGCGATAAATATCTAATTAGCTAAACGTTATTCTATGGTGGTAGTGTGAACATATAATTGATTTCATTTGGCACATAATTTTATCTATAATGAAGATCACTTTAAACTGATGGTTCTTTCCTAGGATCACTCGTGGATAGGACGAGCACAGAAAGAGAAGTACAATTGCAGACTTCTTGACTTGAGATGTCTTGACTGCTACTCTTTTTATGTTCCGCTGCTACTAAGGATCTCTTCTACAACTGCATAGGGGATGGAGCACATTCCAGGCTGACTTATTAGCAGAGACACGGATGAGTAGCCTACTCGTGTTTAGGATGTTTTTAAACTGCCTTCAAGATTTCCGATGAGGCCTAACAATGGTAAACAAATGATGACGACTATTGAAATTGCCCACCTTGAACTCGCCATTGTAATACGTTTTTGTGACCGGGGACAATTTTTGCCACAAAATAAT
>DWME01001811.1:0-23121 GCA_018244795.1 Parelbella ahira ahira
CCCAGCATGGCTTTTTGGAGCGCGTACGCATTCCGTATGCAGCCAGGACCTTTAGCCGTTAGTAGATAGCTTGATACTGCGATCAACGCCGGGTTTAGTCGCATCTTAAAACACTGGTATCCCGGTATGGGAGATGGGTTAGGTAACGACGACAAAATTCACAATAAAAATATTTTTTTAGGAGTATATATAGGCAGTGATAGCCTAGTGGTTAAGAATTCAGCCTCTCACTCCCGGAGGCGCTGGATTCAAATCCATAGCGCGCACCTCTTTACAAAAGTGCTTTTAAGTTTAAATATCGCTTTCTAACGGTCAAAGAAAACATCGTGAGGAATCCTGCACACTTTAGAATTTATAAAAAAGAATGTTTCTAAGGTGTGTGAAGTTTGCCAACCCGCACTTGGCCAGCGTGGCGGACTATGGCCTTAACCTTCTCAATATGAGAGGAGACCCGTATTCCAACAGTGGAATGACAAATGGGTCGATTATTATTTTATTTTATGATTATATGCCTAGGCAGACAGTTTGAGTCCACATAAAATACTTATTGTACAACAAAAACACGTGTAATATATAATCCAACCTTACTCTCTAATACCGATTTCTTCGAAATATCCCGTCCAAACCCAAATAGTGAAAATATATTGAGAACAGAAACGAAATACAGAAAACAAATAAATAATTTGTTTACAAATTTATTTGTTTACAGAGTTGCTTCTACAACTTGTTTGAAATATTTAGTAGTATAAATAGTAAATATCATAATTATAGAGACGGCAGCCCTACAGTCAGGCAGTATACGGCCAAATAGATCGGATTCTGGCTGATAGGAACGTCAGATATCTTCAAAACCGACGTGCTTGTGTGAAAAGAGTGTTGAATATAGAAAAAACCCGTTAAATAATTTTATTCTCAGTGTACTCTGCTTATCCCGTAGTGCTTCTGGCGCGATGACAGATAGGTATATTATAACAATAATGTAGCAACAACATAAATAATTTCCTCACATTAATGCGAATGGCTATTATTAATAGTAACGATTTCATTTTCAACCGTGTATATGCTGGCATTGCATCCTTTACCGCTGTGCGTCGAACAGCGCCATCTAGCCTTGCCACCGAGAAGTACCTTCTGCATTGTAAACGAATATGCCCCGAAATTCAACTTGGTGTTACCACGAGTTGTTACTCCGTATGATACTAGAAGGAAAATATTTAAACTGTACACATGTTTAATGTGAATATCTATACTCAACTATATTTTAAGAAATCGCTTCAAACATCAGATCTCTTTTACAAAATGGAAGTTTGAAAAAAACTGGATTGAAAAAAAAAAGGTTTATTCTATGATTCATGAACTCCTTGATCAGATGAGCTCGTGGATATCAAATTATTGAATTGTCGTTCTAATTACATATGTATATGTAGGTACCAGTAAAATTTCAACTACACAGCTTATAAGTCGTACTGTTAACAAAAGATATGTGAAATATCATTTATGCTGTAGTAGAAAAGAAAGTAATTACAGTATCTTAAAATCTAAAAAACGTAAAATTACGCTTGTCATCCCCGAAGGGGTAGGCAGAGGAATGTAGTAAACTCTTGTAGTGACTCGGAGTAGTAGTAGTTCTAAATTAGAAAAATCCAATTGCACCCGACCCGGGATTTGGACCCAGGCCTTCTCGATCGGCAGTCGCGCTGGCAACCAGTTGACCAACGAGGCAGTAATATTTTGATCGTATTTAAAATAAAACTTTATCAAATTTCAATAAAGTCTATTTTACACTTCAGTTATTTTATAGCAAGAGCATGCTCGAGCGCCGTTATAAACCAAATCAAATTACAAAATGTATTTTTATTATGATCAAAATCTGCTTTCTATCAGATCCGGTCCATTTGATAGAACTTTGAGTCCTTATTATGTCTTATACTTATATTAACACTAATATAATATTCAATACGAAAGCTCCGATACTATCAAATGCACGCTGAATTATATAATTTGCAGCCTTAACACTACACACATTATAAACTATATACACATATTATGTGTATATAGACATATACATACATACTTGCGTTACTAAATATCCTCTACATATAACAGGAACATGCATTGTATAAAAAATACACTTGCTCTAGTCATAAAGTTACTGAAATAATTTTAGTAGGCATCAAAACGACCTACCATATTAATAACTCTTCATAGTATTTTTGAGGCAATTACAATAAATACAGTGTGTATTGAAATATATAAAAATTTAGCGAACACGTAAATAATAATAATAGTAAGCAAAGTTAACTTATTGTGGTTCAGAGTCTAGCCTCATATTCCTAGGGTTCTTACAATAATTTTGATAAAGTTGAAAATTAGTATCAATGTTGGTAATTCCATTATAAAGTGTGAATTGTCCCCATCGAACCCACATCTGTAAATAAATATTATTCAAGGTGCAAATTGGTAAAGTTGGCTTTTTTGCGTTTTTCAGCCAAGCGGTAAATTTTATCGTAAAAACCACGGATGTCCATTGGACCATGGATGTCCATTTTGACCGCGCTGATAGATGTCTACAGTCTAACATTGGTAAAATCAATTTTGATTTTAATGATTGTGAGTATTTTTAATGCTAACGATTTCCTTGTCGATGGTGTGTACACACGCATGGCAACCTTTGCCATTATGCGTAGAGCACACCCATCTCACTTTAGCACCTGACACCATTTGGGTGCAAAATGTGTACTTGCCGAGTTGTATCAAAGTCTTCCCGCGCCTCGAAATCACGTATTGAGCTGGAATAATACAATTTTCACATTATTAAATATTGTGATACAAATCATTGTTTAGGGGTTCATCATTCAGTTCCCTTCACAGGGATCCTGGTTACAAATATAGACACGCAGCTCTTTACAAAATATGTACGATTAAAAATTCAATATAACTTTCTGTAAAGTTGATGAAAAACATCGCGAGGAAGCTTACCAACTGCCAACCTGTCGTTGACCAGCGTATCAGACAGACTATAGGCTTAACTTCTTCATTCTCAGAGGAGAATTATGGAGCGAAATAAATACTAGTTTACGTATTTAATTGCATGTTTGAAAAATACCTGCACCGTATTGGATTATACTTTGTCCTTGGAAAGAAAGAATCATTGAATAGTAGATGAACCTGTTGTTGGAGAGTTTGTTGTCATCTTACGATGATATTCGATACCTTACGGCTACATATTTGTCACATATGTACATCGTAGTTTAATTTCCAAACAGTTTGTGAGATACTACCTCTTTAAAGTTATATATTCCGTTTAATATGTACCCTCGGGAAGAAAAGTAAAACTTGTGCAAAATATGTCACTTATTATTACAACTTTGGTAGAACATGTAAACGATACGCCCGGAAAAGTAGGTATCATCTCTTATACCTTAAATAAAACGCTGGTTCTTATTCTTTCAAATTAAACATGACAAAATATATATTATTGCTTATATGTACATTTATGATGAGTACTTATGAATTTAAACTTTATAAATCTGTTTAATTAACACGAGTATTTAAAACAAGCATATTAACATTTACAAATTGAAAATCATGATTTATTTTATGTCCCAACCGATCAATTAATGGTTATGTTCATTTTTTAGTTTAACAATAATTTCTTTAATGGTGTGCACAACGGCAGCGCATCCCCTGTTGTGGTGTGTCGAACAGACCCATCTCGTTTTATATTTGTTAGACGTTTTTTGTCGAAACTTGTAATTGCCGATTTGTAGTAACGGGTGTCCTTTTTGTGATTTGGTTAACGTCATCTCACAATCTGAAAGGACAAAAACATATGATCACTTGCGAACGAGTTGATTTTACCTATTCCTAAATACTCGCAATTATAAGTGAATTGTTCAATTCCCGTCATTATTACTTCTGAGCTCTCATTTAGTAACCATGAAAAAGACTTATAAAATGAAACTGATAAACTCAAACATAATTTATTTCAATTATAGATAAATAATGGAAACAATATGGGTTCATAACAATAATATTTACACTTCGTTCATTAGTGATTATGATCGTTTTTAAGTTTAACTATTGTTCCTCCTATCGTGTGAACAATCGCACAACAGCCCCTACTGCTGTGAGTGGAACAAACCCATCTCGTTTTGTTATTGCTCGAAGCCTTTTGACAGAACCTGTATTCACCCACCACTAACAACGCATTCCCTCTTTGCGATGTCGTGAACAAAACGCCGCAGTCTGAAAAAAAACCATACACATAACAACAAAAAAATAATATATTTGAACACAGTATGCACACAATCATACACATATTTTGTTATCAATTTGTTCTAGTAAATTTTACTTTAAAGGTAGTAAAAAACATACGGTATTTATTATAATTTATTGCAACCAAATATCACATTTTTTGTTATTTATAATAACGTAAATAAATAATTTCAGTGACAGTCATACGAACCAACAAATCAAATAAATATGCAAGCTAATGTTCGAGCAATCAATGGTTATGTTCATTTTTTATTTTGACAATATCTTGTGCAATTGTATGAACTATCGCGTTGCATCCTCTATTGTTGTGTGTGGAGCACACCCATCTCGATTTGTGGTTAGTCGTTGCTTTGTGACAGAACTTGTAGTCACCGACCAGGAGCATGGGATAGCCCCTTCTCGAATGCGTAAAAATAATCTGGTAATCTGAAAACAAAAAATACGCATGTAAAGTTTTAAATTTGCGCATACATTGATTTATATACAGGATGATCATTTTTACAATTAACAGCACATGGTTAAAGAGCTTAAGTGTGGAGTTTATTGAAACACTATAAGTAAGCTTTGTTACAGTGAAAGCACCGTGTGAAGACTTTTTTAGGCGGGCTGCCGGCTATCGCACGTGCAACTCAAAGATATTTTTATTTTAGCGTAGCATTCAACACACCGTTGTCTAGTATCTCCCTTCACTAACACATGTCCCGACTTTATTGGATTTAATTCAATACAATCTGCCAATTTGATAAAACCAAAATGATTTTGTTATTGCAACGGACAACGCAAACATATTTACGTTTAGAACTTTTTATTTATTTCCTATTGCAAGTTTATACTTACGTCACGTAATTGTCATTATTATCAGTTCATTTTAATTCATTATCATTAGCAACTTTTTTGAGATAGACATTTTTACATAGAAAAATGTAATAAAAATAATTTGTTAATAAAATCTGTATTTACATATTTTTTCTAAAATGTACAAATATAACTATAAAACGAGCTTTATCACAAAGCATAAAACATATGTAGGTACTTACATATATGTGTCGAGTACGTACATTTGGAATACTTAATATAAACCTCAAGAAACAATATCTGATTACTAATAATGAATTAAGTTGGGACATTTCATCCAATATATTACAATAAATTAATACTTATAGACTAGTTGTGTTAGTGATTCTGCTAAAATTGGGCGTAGTGGGTTCGATTCGGCACCGAGACGTACACTTGCACGATGAGTACAAATTTTCGTAATGTCTCCGATTGTAACAATATATCTATACATGTATATATCTATATTTATGTTTGCCTAGTTGCTGTCTAGGTACCATGGCACAAGCTCAATCTAAAGAGGTGGCTAAATGGTCAGATGGCCGTGTGTGGAAAAGTCCCAAGGTTATTCATTTTCTTGTAAATACATCAATTTTTTAAATGTAGTAAACAAATTTTAATAATACAAATATCAATTACCTATTGCATTGCTGAAATAGTGAAACTAGTAACGTACGCTTTATTCACAGATCACACACAGAATACACGATCCTACAGGTTCTCGCATAACGTATATTATTGTTACTATTAGGCAATGCTGTTACAGAAATTATGTACTGGGTGCAAATCATTGAAATTTGTGTTTTATTTCCATAACAATAAAGTCTAAAATACTGGAAATCGACTTAGTGAAGTGTTAACGTGAACATACTAAACATTATTTAAACTCAAGCTGTAGTTAAAAGGAACACAGTAGGTACTTCACAAGGATGTTGTGTGATGATTTAATAAATACACGACCTGATCGTTGACTGTGTGGGCGATGGCTTTGCATCCGTACCGTTCGTGGGACGCGCATCGCCACCTCAGCTTGTAACCCTGGCCACCGTTGCTGCGGAACTTGTAGCCTCCCATCAGCATTATCCGACTTCCACGCGTCGACGTGAAGAAGGTCGGCTCCAGACCTGAGAAATAACGAGTCGTAGAAGGAAAAACATCTTTCAAATTTCAAAAATCTTAAATGTTGAAGATTGACTTATTCGAAACCAACACAAGTAGGTACTTTGAGCAAAAATATGTATGTACATTATATAAATACTGCACTATAATAAATTCATCGATTTTGAAATCATAGCGCCAATGACGTCAGCCATGCTTGAGAAAAGTTTTTTAAAAAAGGAATAATATATATTATTTAAATAAATATACTTATGAGCAGAGATATATCTATGTAGTATTGGCTAAGTTTCCGCTATTCACTATTAGTCACAAATTGTACTATTCAACCTAGAACTTACATCATTCTAATGTTTTTGGTCTGCAGAAAATTCTTAATCACCACCAGCACCTGGTCGACTTAATACCTCTCAACAATCCACCGCGCTACACGCTTCAGTTCGGCACAGTTAAAAAAAGGGCGAAGAAAAATTTAGAAAAGCCGATAACACCGAGATCAGATTTTATTTACAAACTAACATTCCGTATGTTAACCATATAATGGATGCGTACACACACACGTTAAATATGTTTGGGACTTAAAGTTTAAAAAATATACACATTTATTTGACGATTCAAGTGACGTCTATAGCCATTCGCTTCTAGTAAAGTTAATCTTTCTAACGTTCCGAGGTGGGTGGTCGTGGTCCTCCACGGCAACCACCACTTTGCTTTCAACGGTGTGCAGTCTGGCAGAGCACCCGCGCACCGAGCACCGCCATCTTATTTTGTTCTCAGCCACGTGGTTCCGTACATAGGTGTAGTCGTTGTAGAGCAAAAGTGTGAAGCCACGTTTCGTGTAGAGAAGTTTTGCTGAAAAACGAAATATAGGTAATTGTCATTTCGTCTCACACTTAACATTAGGATATATTAAAGTATGTAAATATATCATACTAAAATTCTTAGGAACTAATGCATAAGTTTATATATATAAATCTCGTGGCGGGAAATCAAAAAGGCTGGCGAGAACAGGATAGCGATAAATTATAAGTACATTTGACACATAAATATGTATAATTTATTTTAGTTTTATAACTGAAAATGTATTCCAATTAATTAAAAAGCATATTCCTTGAACAACGAAAAACTTACTTTAATTTATAGACACAAAAAGACTTAACAAGAACAAATTATACCTAAACCAACTGGCGATTAAATATATTACACAAATACTGTAAGGTACAATGTACATAATTCAGATTGATGTTATAACATTTTCATAAACATAAAAAATAATGTTTGATAATGTATCATTTTATTTTTATTAATTTTATTTTTTATTATTAAAATCACAGAAAGACAGTCAATAAAATTATTGTAAAAAATAAATGCATCCGATAGTAATCGTATTTAAGTAGCTAAACACATTGACTAGCATCGTTCTTATATAACTTACACAACTATATTAGTAAAATACATTTATAGCATTTAAAAACTATTAGTTCATTCGAATACATAGAGCTATATACATATTATGTATAATGAAAAAGCAATGGAAAAAACGAGCTCATGTCATCAATAGTAACAAAAAAATTTATGATACCAGTTGAATACCAGTTAAAATTGATGATATTATATTTAATGATGTGTTTATTTATCAATGAAATGTATTTTTACACGCTTTGTATTAGCTTGGGTTGTATGTATGTATCGATGTATGTATGTATTTAATGGAATCTGTAAGATCAATTTTGACCAATTTCCAGAAATCTAATTAAATTGGAACTTTGCACAAGTATCAAGGACCGATGACAATGTATTAATTTGAAAAAAAAAATAAAAAAAACCTTGAATAATTAATTATTTTCCCATTTATGAGTTTGTCAGACTAAAAACTGAAAAATAAATAATAGTTAGACTAGAAAGACTAGAAAATAATTGTTAATAACAAAGACATTATATTACAGTGGTAGAAGATTGAACAATCAATCATAATGAATCACCTCAAAATAAAATTATAATAAAATTTAAGTTATTAGCAGAATAATTCAATTCAGAGTAAAAAGCGTGGGGTGCTTAATATTTTAAATATTACAGTCATTCTATCGGCAACTATAATAACCTATGAGAAGATAGTTCACAGTAAAATGCACCCCACGCTTTTATTTTATTTCAGTACATAAATTTTTAAATTTTTCGCAAAAGATCTCATGTCATCCTGCACATCTTCTATTGCAAAGTTAGATAATCTTTAAGTGAATCTGTAAGATTAATTCGTATAACCGTCCCCGGTTCGTTTGTTTACTTTGGTTTTCAGAATCGCCGGCGCTCCCGGGTATCGGCTGTAATGATTGTGTTCCTCTTGCGTCCTCGCAACAAGACCTCGTATCGTGTAATAGAAAGCTTTACAACCCCTTTTGGTGCAGCGCCATCGAATCCTTTCCAGACCTTCCCTTTGTTGGTAGAATTTCTCGTTTTTGAAAATCATCTGTGTCCGCCCGGACGCCGTTTTGAAGAAAAAAGCTGTGAACAAACACACGTTACAGATTTAGTAATTTTTGTAACGAGTCAACCGACTAGCTCTATGTACAATAGCAAATCTGAGAAGCGCTCGATTTAAGCGTGAAACTGTCATTTATGAAGGTATCTACAGCTCATTTTGGTATATGGTATGATTGAGCTAATAAGGCAAACCTTATGACAACTTCTCATGGAAATGTCTGCATTTGATGTCATGGAAATGTCAGCTTCAATAGTGTAATTGTCAATCAAGTGGGAACAGCATTTGCAACTAATACTTTGCTTTTAAACAGACCCACAACACATTGGTAGGTAGCCTTTGATTTTGCAAATGTCTATAGGCGACGGTGACAACTTACCATCACGTGAGCTGACTGCCTTGCCTTTAAATAAAAAAATGTAGAAAATGTTTTTTTCTATACTTTATATATTCTATAATTTACGTAGGTCGAGTCTTAGATTCGGACACAGTTTTACCAGATGTTGAGGAGTTTCAACACCAGACACTACGTTGGTATCTAAAATTTTCTCTATCTTTACCCTTTCCATAAATTTCTTGCAATTTAGCCGCAGCATCAGTTAATGGTGTATCACATTCCGATATACGAGATTCGACAGTAGGTAGTATTACTATAGGAGGAGATGCAATAGCAGACATTACGTTGGTATACAAATATCGTCCATCTTTGCCCCTTCCACAAATTTCATGTAATTTAGCCGCAGCATCAGGCAAGGGTGTACCACGTTCCGACACAGTTTTACGAGATTCGACACTAGCTGTTACACCTATAGGAGGACACTCAATAGCAGAAACCACGTTGGTATCTAAATATTGTTCATCTTTATCCGTTCCACAAGTTTCTTGTAATTCAGCCGTAACATCTGGTAATGATGTATGATCAGACGAGTTGTAATATGGAAACACCGAAGTATCGAGTATTATCGATGTGTCGTCATCAGAGGTACTAAATGACGAGTTGGATATCTCATTACAATTCTCTTCAGTAAATTCCCCAGAATTCATATTCCTATCTGAAGATAACTCTTTCTCCGGTATATTTTCCAATGATGTCGGCAAGGACGACTCTAAAATCATTTTAAAAAAGGTACAATTTTCAATCGTGTTTGGTATAAAATACTATAAAATACCTATTTCCGTTGGAGAAAAAGTATCGATAGTAAAAGGAAAAAGTAACAACACTTCCAGATACGAACATGCAAAGACAGATTCTATAGAAACATTGATCTATATACCGGCATGTAATATCGAAAGTGCTAGTTTCAGTAACAAAATAGACTGAATTCACGACGATTAGGACTGAAATAATCACATTCGATACTTCAATTAGGTGATATGAATTATAACTGAATACCTACTGACTATACGTAACTTTTTTTGACATATAGGTATACGAGTACATGCCAAAAATAATTACGAGCTCGAACTCTGTTACGTGCTATTGTTGAGGTCTTTGTATTAGTTAGTAACTTATACGGCGCTGTGGTTTTATTAAATTCTGCACAATCAGCATCATTAGCCAATTCCCGTCCACTGCTGGACATAGGCCTCTCCACTAGCCCACCACTGATATCGATCTTCAACTCTTCTCTCTCAACCGCTGCCAGCCATTGGCGAATATTTTCACTCTCTTCCTCTGACTTTAAAGCCGTCTACGCAACGTAAATTTAATTGAATTTCTATCATACTGTCGTATAACAACGAATTTTAATTTAGGGGTTGAAACAAATATTGTACAAAAACGAATGAGCACTAGTATAATAATAATGGCAACAATGTTATCAAAGACGCTAGTATAGATTTCGTGTAGTAAATCGGTGAGACCCTCTATTACATCGATCGAAAAATCTATTGCAGTATATTCATTTCTTATATTAATTAGATTGAAAATAAAAAGACGTGATCATGTATTTGTGTGTATGCAGTCCGTACGAAGACATCAATATTATGAATATTCGAAGTAGGTACTATGAACATTAAAGACGTCGCTTACAGATTTTCGCATGCACTTCTAGACAAATAAGTTCCTTTTATATTTGCCCAAGCTAATGTAATTTACATTTGTCATCATATTAAACTTTAGAGATACAACAATGTATGTAATTCGTTTGACAGTTTCAAGACGCCGTATCAATAGCGACATCTGGTTTCTTTTGCAAAAAATAAATTGGAACTGCCATTTTAAATAGATTAATATTATAAAACAAAATGGACACATGTCGATCACCTAAAAAATATCTAAATAAGATCACTGCTTGACTTTAAATTAGAATAAATGAATCAATAATGCATTGTCAGGATATGAAGCGAGCTGGCTTGTCCTACTCGACACTAGATGGCGGTTGGCATAAAGTACTTGACTTATAAAACAGTAACAGAAATTAAAAATATTATACAACATTACACCTACCCTATGTCCTAGACACAGTTCCAACATTTTATATATGAAACATTTGCGATTATGGCATTATTTTATAATCGCTAAGGCAAGTTAATAAAAAAAAAATATTTAAGCTTACATATAAGATATAATATGTTATAGGCAAGCGTGAAGTTAATAAATTTTAAAAATAAAATATACAATATATTAAAACGCATTTTTAAAATTAAAATCAATATTTTATGTGAGATTTCTAACGGATACTATAGCATAAAAAATGTTAATATTTACAATTATATTAACACACATTTTAAAATTGGAACAAAATGAAACCATATGCCGTTTACCAAGAGAAATAAAAGCACAGGAGACTTTTAATTAATCGAAAGCCCGCAAAGGGAATTGTTTGATAGTAAGGGCCGCGATGTAAAATGAAATAAAACCGGACCAAATAAGAATAACCCTTTAATATTTAACTAAGCGAAATTATCTAAAAGCCGAACAGAGAATCGAGAATAACTTTAGTATTACAATTGTAAATTACTGTCTAACTTATCCGTAACATGCATAATAACTATTTTATTCCCGACATAGTGGGGGTTTACTTTTTATTTCACTTCTGAATCAGATCCATATAGACATGAATATAATTGTAACTTAGTTTTTTCTGAAAAGTATTCACATTGTTCGTCAAATTGAGGTCTACGGCTTATTATTGTAAAAGAAAAACTAGTATCCTAGGATACACGATACAGATACCTAAATCTATACAAAATATATGGTACAACGTACACTTGACCGATGTGAACCATGTTTTGAATTCTGCTTATTTCAATGTATGATCAAAGGACAATATATATTGTCTCTATCATATACATAGATTAACTGAATTAAGAAGACAAGGTGAATCTCGAAAATCTTTAATATAACAGTCAATGAACTCGTCAAAGTTCAGGTACCAAATAACTTTGTGACAATAACCACTCGACTCAAATCAAAACCTGCATGATTGTTTCCTGTACTAGTGCTTACTAACTAAAAATTTTTTAAGTACAAAGTAAATTTTTTACTAGTTTTCGCTATGACTAATGTTACGTAAAGTATAACAATTGAATTATGCTTAATTTAATTGGCTAAGACTATAATTTGTGACCTTACTATGCGGTTCAGAGATATATCAGACGTTTAGGTTGAAAAAGACGACGAAGACACTAGTCCGATGAAAAATTGATTATTGAAAATTTCTCCGCATTTACAGGTACAATAACAGAATTTCAATGAAAATCGGCTACAGCGCACTTTTTTATGAAATTCAGGCAACTGCAGATGAGCCAAGTACTGCAAGTCCGTACCCTGCTCCCGAATGGTTTAGGGCGAGCTTGTCCGGGTCGGCGTGCGATGTCGTGCGCCATCGATTGGCTCTCTCTATACAAAACGACCAACATATCAACTTTTATAGTTATAACTTGTACAATAATTTGCTAATTGCGTAACGTACATAAAATACTTCAACAACAAATCAACTACATTTCCCTGTCTAACTGTTCCTTTATTAACGTTAAGCATAGGTACTTAAACTTATAAAAAATACGTTTAAGTTAAACTTGTTGTGGTCTGTGGCACAAACGCTTAACATAATTTAAGTGATACGTGAAAGAGTGCAGTCTAATAGAAACAATAGTGAATGAACCATGTACCGACTTCACGACGTAGTCATCCCTTACCGCGTTATGTATACCGCGCTATGACGCTTTCCGTGCGAAAGTTCATATTAAGGCGAGAAAAATCCGTCAATGGCGCCTTCTTGCCTATAACAGTCCAAGCTTCTTGCTTCCCGTTTGTAAAAATTGAGTTATATAATTATAGCCCAGTCTAGATCCACCTAATACATTTTTAGTCGCGCTTAATTCCACAAGAATTTCTCTCTCGGAGCGCGCACAATGAAAAGTATATGCATAACTCAACATATTTGGATTATAAAAGTGAATAAAGGCGCCTAAAATCGTGGATTTGAGTAATGATAAAAATAATTCATCATTCGTTCATTACATCGGGATATGTTGAATGGCACTGTACACATGTGGAATATATTCCATTGACACCATTGCTGGGAATGAGGCTCTAGTTACCATTGCTTCTTTAATTAAATTCAGCAACTGGTACCGTTAAAACCAATATCTTACCCACTCCCAGCCAGAGCTATGGTTCTCATGTCATATACGTTTCATTTACGCGCACAGGTCTCTGTATATTTCCAATAACAAAGAAAGCCTATTTCATGAGCGTTTTTCAAGAACGCTGGGCGTGTCGTCCGTCGGCGGCACCCAGGCAGTGTGGTTGTGTAAGTCGGACACCTTCAATATCTCGTTGCCGAGGCTGTAGAGATGAGCCCTGCAGCCCCTCCGCGTGCAGCACCATCGTATCTTGCCACTGCGGGTAATCGGTCGCTTATAAAACTTATAGTTTCTGAATATCATATGCTCTCTGCCGTTCATGCTCCATATAATCCGCGCTGAAACACAAAACCCAGTTAAAGAATTGTTCTTGACTTTTAAAACCTTCTTAATCCCTATGTCTGTGGTAGTTTTTTAATTATTGTGTTGTTATTTTTTAAACAAGCAGTTAGTGTGTTAAACATTCACAACTAGAATAGCCTGCATCGAGAGATATTAAAAAGAACATGATGATATCAATATATTTATTAGCTCTTCGGTCGGTATCATGCTTTGTACTAAATTAACAGTCCTTGAAACGTACTATAGGTAGACAATTATTACAATTGTGTTTAGTTACAAAAAAGCCTTCGATTATGATACTTATGTGTATTATTTTTAAGTAAGTAGTATAGAACTTTTTTATTTTTATAGTAGGTATATATAATTAAGTTATTTAAGTTTTTAATAAACATTTATTCTATGCAGAAACGTAAAGCACCATGTAGTAGTAATATCACATTGATGTTTCCAAAAGATCGGTAACAACCTTAGCATTGACAATCAGAGTACATGTTACCTCACCTTTCACCGTACACAGAAAACTTTATTTGTGCAGAATAATAAAATCTATTGACACTGACGGATTTCCGTAACATTTTAAAGCATTGAGAGATGAGTAGTCGAAATGGATGGGGTAGGATAGGATGTTAAGAAGTTTGGCAAGTCTTGCAATAATTTAAAGCTCGAATTTTAAATAAATGCATACCTACGATCTACAAAAAAAAAGGCTATAATATTAGTTACAGAGAAATATAATTTTAGTACAATAACGTAACAAACGTAACATCACGAAGTGGTAGGCAGAGGAGTGTTGTACACTCCCACGTTTCACCAGTTAAGTAGGTACAATAACATACCATTTTAAGCGGCATATAAAAAATTGTTCATATCTGTTTGCATTAAGATTGTATTTTAAAGAAACACAGTAATAATTAAATGTAAATAAATCGTCTTCTATGCTCATGTCATTCCGCTGTCTACGTACTCCGTAGAATAATAACTTTATCAAGTAACTTATAGATAGGTACATACATATAAAAACTTAGGGAAACACATAACATTTTAACAGACTGACATATCACACAGATCTAGAACGTATTAATATTGTCAAACGCATCTAATAAAGTGTGACGTCGTTTTTTCTCGCTATGGTTGTGAACTTCCCGAGATCTGACAACAACGCCATCTACCGTGTAGTAGTAAGCTTGACATCTCCGTTTCGTACACCGCCAGCGGACTCTACAGCCGTCGTCCTTCTCCTTATAAAACTTCTCACTTTTGTACAACATTTGATCTTTGCCCGTGCGTGTCGTTACTATGATCGCTGAAAATTTCACAAGAATCTCTGAACAATGTATCAACCTGTGTGAGGTCAGCAACATACGCTACATTTGTTTGACCCAACCAAGTATATTTATGAATCTCTTAAACATAGTAATTGAACTTGTTTCGCTGACGGTATATGATTATCCAAATGTCAGTTATTACCAATGGCCACTTTAACCGTGGATCCTTAAACAAATCTCTTAAAAGACATTAGTATAGACGTTATTCTAATCCAATGTTGGCGCAGTAAGTACTAACTACTCGTAACTACACCAGAAATCAAACTGTCAATCAGGTTAGCGCTCATGTTGCGCACACGATTGACGAATGCTTGAAGATACATGTATAAATCTCCTTAGGAACTATATTTTATTGTAATATAATAAATTACATGTATATTCATTATTATCTCCCACAACACCATAATTGCGACAATAAATACACAGTTATGCTCTCAAATAACATTTATTTCTCGTGCCGCTACCCGTGCGTAACTGTAAGTGTATACATACCTATATAAATAGAAGTGCGCCGTAAAATATTCATATACAGGGTAACGGATGGAATTCGTTTTAATTGGTCTAAAATAATGTGTTATAAACAAAAATCTAAAAGTGGCATTTGGGGAAATGGTTGTGCTCCTCTTGAGATTTAACAATGACGCCCTGAATGGTGGTGTAGCAGGCCAGGCAGCCCCGTTTCGTGCACCGCCAACGAGTCTTAGCCCCGTAGCCTCTCTCCTTGTAAAACTTCTCGTTCTTATAAAGCATATTCTCTTTGCCCGCGGGCGTCGTGATGAAGATAACTGGAATGGTAGCAGAACGTAAATATCCTGGAACAGTATCACTGAACAACGTTAATTAGAATTGCTGTGCAAATCAATTACTTTCGTTTCCGTGTGTACTTGTACATAATATAACTGTTAATTCAAAACTCATGTGACATTTTTGAAGTAATAACAGTCTATTAAAAGTCCATGCGGCATGCATAACGTCTCTTTTGTTTAAACAGTCTTAAAATGAACACAAGATACTCATGTTTGGTCACTGTTGCTTTCAATTACCTCGCCACCAATGAATTGATATGCTACTGAATGTGAACTAATATTTAATGAAAGTCATTTGTGAAATATTTTTTTATGTAAAAACTATTATAAATACAAAAACAGAAGTAGCAACTATGAACAGAAATGTGCACGTTTTTAGTAGGTACACTTATATTTCGTATACACAAATATGACACTCGTTGGAGAAATGAATAGTATTTTATTAACATAAAAACAACGATAATATTATAGTAAACAACAATATCAATAAATAATTGACTGAAATGATACAAAGCGACACTAGCAAGCTAATTCATTAACGAATTAGTAAAATCATTTTGAAAGAATACCTACATAATGATACAGAAACAGAAAATGTAGTTTAATAGGTACTAATATTTTAGTCGTGGTTATGGTCGGAAAAAACAGCTGATATTGTTCTTTCGTACGTCTGCACGGACGCTGGGCATCCGCGACTCTTCTTCTTGGAGCAGTACCACCTGCAGTGGGTCTTGTTGAAGAACGTGTACCTGTTGCACCAGAACGACTGGCCCTTGTATATCAGGTTATAGTTACCAGAGCCCGTGGGCCTGAATTCGATCTCTAAAAAGCATAAACGCACAATCAGAATTCGATATTCTTCTTACAATATTATTAACATTTCTATCGTCATGCCAATTCCCTTACGGGGAAGGTAGAGGGCACTGAATGCCTAATATCTTTATACTTATAAATCTGAATAGTTTCTTATATATCAGCAAACTCTTGATTTCCCCACCGCGGGTAGGCCCCGACCGTACATCGGACTCTGAATTGTATGATCTGGGGATATGTTCGGGAGTCACTAAAGATAGGCTTGAAACTACCGATGTCTTCTAATATCCGTTCACTAGTATAACAAGAGGATTTGTTCTGTAGATCCCGACATCTCGGTACATTTCTTTTTGGTACCACATAAAAAGATTTAGTAAGAAACAATTTCGGATATGCTTCGAGCAAGTCAAATTCGTCAAGGCACAGTTGACTCTTAAACCAGTCGAATAACCAAAACATACTACATTTGGTCCAGTCAGAAGATAAAGTTAAATGAATCACTTCTTACCCATCTACATGTAGAGATACTGATAATATAATTATACCACTTTCATATTCTTTCGCTGTTTGAATTCAATGAAAATATTTGGGTACACTCTCACATACAATGTTACCGTGATCATTCTCGCAGAAATTTTATTTTTAAACCTTTGAGTTACACAACGTTTACCGGGGACACTGATCAATAAAAATATAATTATGTAGATCGATAATACGCACAAAATTAATGATTTTTTATACAAAAAATCATAGCATACAATGAGAATACAAAAATTGCAATAATATAGTGATATACCTACTTTTTAATTCAATATCACTGATGACTAAAATACAGAAACTATCCGGAATCCATATCATGTGTAACACTAGTACCATCATTTTTCATACCATATGCTGTGGTAACAAAGTTACAAATATGGTCAGTGTATAACATCCTTTACCAATTTATACGACTCGAGAATGTGTTTGCAGTACATCTAGGTTAAGACCTGGAACCATTATACGAGACTTTGTTAAGAGAAACTTTCATAATAAAATTGCTGAAAACTATACAACATTTCATAATACAGCTGCAAGAAGTGTGATAAAAAACGCGTCAAGCAATGTACAACAAATGTATTTCTAAGTCAAATCAATAAAACGTTTTATTAAATAAACGCAAACAGTTAAAACACAAAAGAGTTATCCTAAACTATTCATGGGTGTGTTCTCCGATGATAGCCACGATCTTGCCGTTGAACATCTTGATCGACACTCTGCAATTCTTTCTGTTCCTTCTAGAACAATACCACACGCTTCTTCCAGTGACGCTGGTGTAATAGGACGAGAAGGTGTGACTACCAACGCGAACCAGGAACCGATTTTTACTTATGGGAATAAGTTCGTATCCTGAAATTTAGGTTCATTATCAACTCTTAGTTAGTATGTATATATTTATTTTACAGAGCACAGAAAAACTGCCCAACACATACTTTGTTCTACTACCAAAGATTTATGCTTATTCTCACCGACCATATGTCATCTGCAAAACACCCCTGGAAATCACTATTATTGTTTTGATCAGTACTGAAATACTGTGATGTGATTCCTAGATGAGTTTAAATTTACCAGAAACTTTATAGTCAACATTATAATAGGTCTATATTTTGTTAAAAACAGTACCAATCGCTTAAAATCGCATTAAATTTTCACAGCTAAGTACGAGTGATTATAGTTAATTTATACGTATGGATTGTTTGAGTTCAGGATGAAATAGTATACGTATACGAGCGGCTACATAAGCTTTCGTAAAACAGGATTATGTAACATTTTTAACTGGAATAAACAA
This sequence comes from Parelbella ahira ahira, assembly GCA_018244795.1. NCBI lineage: Eukaryota > Metazoa > Arthropoda > Insecta > Lepidoptera > Hesperiidae > Parelbella > Parelbella ahira. The sequence continues at coordinate 18,415 of DWME01001811.1, forward strand.
TATACATTATGTATCATAGATTTAAAAAAAATGTAGGCAAACAAAAGCAAAGCAGACATATATAATAACGGTCGCGCGGCACTTCACGTGGATAGTGCAAAAGAAGTTTTAAATTCATAACAGTTTATTCTTTTCACTTCAATAATATGAAAGAACAAAATTTTGAAATTAAGAGTAAAACACAATGGTTTTGTTCTACTATTCGATAAGAGATGTCGCTACGAGCACTATACAATTAGTAAATTGAACTAACTAGCTTAAGGCTAAGTTCCCATGTAACGCGCGTTAAGCCGCGATCAACGCACGATCAAATTTAAAGATAGTTCAGATGATGAGCGCTAACACGCGTTGCGAGAGTACTCGTCATTATTCGTCAGTCGAGTTCAGTATAACTTCGAAAATGGAAGTAGAAGAGGCTATTATTTTGTGGTTATATTACAAAGAAAAATATAGGAAAAGAAATCGGACACACGGGGTTCTCCCAATTTTGAAAAACAGACCCAGTTTTATAGAGCGCGCGCTCAACTGAACAGCAAACGGACGTTACATAAACATCAAAGCGCGAGTCAGCGGGCGATCGTCTATGTCTAGAAACTTTTTCTCTAAGCGCTGCGTTGACGCTCACTGACGCCTGTTAAAGCGCGCGCATGTGATTGGTTGTTAGGTTAATTTAGGATCTCTAAACGCGCGATTTGAAAACGCGCGTCAAAGTTTTGCCATCTAAACATAAATTCTTAGTCTTTGTCTGCCTTTTTGTCTATGCACCTACTTAAGTACGGAAATACTGATCATCATTTACCGTATTATACCTAGTACAAAAATCATGCCACCTATAATTATTGGAAAACATCAAATTCTACTGAAGGTCCATGACAGATATGTTACATACGTCAGACTAATTAGTACATCACTTCACTTACATATACAAATATGTACCTAGAATAACATATTGCGAACATGTTTCCGTTTTTCGTAGATATGTTAAGAAACTAGGTTTCAAACTTGTTTATACATATAGTATATTGCACTCACATCATCATCTTAAACCCTTTTATCTAACCACTCTAAGAGGTCACTGGGCTCGCCCAAAAACGTTAAGGGTTTAATGTCTGGCACTATGAGTAGATACTTTGGCAGAATTCACACGCCTTGCAAGCATTGCTGCTTACCGACAATAATCGATATTACTACATCGAAACTCAGGAACAGGGGTTCTATAACCCTCAATAACCTTGGACAGCATCACAGCTCCATCGGCAACTTCAACACTTACACAAATGAAACAAAGATGGTATTTCTAAAAGTCATCGCGTAACCATGTCTTCACTCATGGCTGTGTTCCCCCTGTATGGATATCAGTTCTCTCTCAATCATTCTGACTGAGACCTTGCAGTTCTTCCGCTTTCGTTTCGAACAGTACCAGACGCTCCTGCCGGTCGTGCTGCGATAATTAGACGAGAAAGTATGACGTCCGATGCGAAGAAGGAATCCATCATTGGACAGTGGGATCAGTTCATAGTCTGGAAGAAACAATTTGTGTTCACTGTAAATGACTGTTGGCTTTCGGCGACTAGCTTATCCAAGAGATAAACAGACTTAGGGTAGGTATGTGCCAGGGTACGGTAGTGACAAACGTTATATTAGCGAAAGCATAGGACAAAGCAGGGAGTGTGCAAAGGGAAAGATAAGCCGATCACACGTCTGAACTTGTGTCACGGTATTGCATACACCGTCGCGGGTCGTAAGAGCTAGCAGAAACCCATATTGGTTTTCAACAATCAAAAGCTAGTATTTTTATTTGGTTTCTTTTGATAATTGTTGCTACAAATATCCATATAGAGTAGGTACTGAATGTTTTTCTTTGATGTAAGTTAAACGTTAATAGTTAAATAACAGTATTTACTTCGCTTGTAGGTTATGTTGTATTGACGTAGCGTATTTCTTTGTTTGTTGTTGTTTTTTTTTTGTTATTGGTGCCCGGATAACGCTCGAAAAAGACTGAAAAAGGACAGATGTTGATACGCAAATGTTTCTTTTATTCTTAAAGACGACGTTTTAGGTTTTTTTTAATAGGCACTTTGAAATTACTGTTATTAATATTTATTTCATATTTTGATAGAATTATTACTTATTATTTATTATAAAGCATCTCAGAATTGTTCAGCTCAATTATTCAGTGATTGTAAATGAAGACTGGCATAATAACTATAGAGTACCCTATTAGTTGTAAGTGATCGAAGTCATTCCAGATTTTATTTCTTTTGTTAAAATATTGTGATCTCTTTCTAAAAGCTGATTATATTATATTATGTTAGATATGACTTGCAGTAAAAGTGATTTCAGATCATTCTAGAGTATTTTTGAAGCTGTCACTACCGACCCCCAGTACTGTCACAATCGCTCCCGGAGCGTGGTCGGTCGTGACACTTTCTCTTTTATTTTCTACTTCACTTCTATGAGCTAACCATTCTGTTTGAGGATATCGTTTTAATGTGTATACGTAGACGATTGTACACATCATATTAAAATACATTTTTCGTTCAGCTTGGTGGCATACTGACAAAACTGTAAGCAATCAACTGAAAATTGTCACAACCGTACCCAGTCTACCCTACATACCGTATGACGGTAAATGTTCATTAATGTCCCGCATCACGTATCCACTAAAGCATTTGCTGATGCATATCTGCGCGCGGTGTGAAATATTTTACTGGTTTAAATTAATCGTCTCAACATTTTGCATATATTATGAGACGACATCTGTCCTCTTCTTAACATAAATTATTTCGCATAAATTTGGTTTCCTGGAAGAGTCTATTGTAGAATAAAGACTTCAGTTCAACATCCTTAACTTTTAGTCGAATTCATCACGAACAGCATACTAAAAGATATAATAGAAATGCAGATTTATTTTTGTGAGACCACCAGTATTAATTTTTTTTCGTAACATCGTAAATTAAGGAGTATGGGGTCATATTTAATGTCTAATGGCGTTCTGTCCAGTTAACCCTGGGCGATGGCGAGAGCATGTGGGAAGTGCATACTATAATATCTAATAAAAGTTTGTTACACATAATGACAACTTACCATTGGAAAAAACTAAAATCGTGAACAGACGAAATAAACAAAATACTTACTGCTACAAAATTTAATTGTGACTAACAAATGGCATAGCGAAAAATAGTACACTGTCTAAAACTAATTAATAATACCGTTATTAAAAATAAATAAAAATAACACAAAAAATTCAAATTTCACATTTATAATTAACACATTCTGGCATTGAATATCACGTGTAATATTTAAAAGAAAATGTATGACTAGTTTTTTTTATATACAATTAAATGCGGAATATTCTTCTTTCACATTATAACACTGCAAATGCCACAGCTTTCGAATAACTTGATTTTACTAAATAAAAAAGCATATAGTAAACGTTTTAATCGAAACAAAGTGATTATAAACTGGCCTAAAGTTAAAAACGCTGAAAAATTAAGGATTAAGTTCGATCCGTGATGAAAAAAAGCTTCGTCATATCACTATGTCTCTCTATCACAATCTTGTGGGTTTCGCATCTTCTTCCATCACTCAATTCAAATGCGTATGGCATCCGATAATTTTCTGAATATTTCTGTTCAAGGATCTCACTCGGACCGGGCATCTCTTGCTGACCCGCTTCGAGCAGTACCAAGTGGTGTAACCCCAAATGTTCTTGCAGTTCGTGGAGAACGTGTAACTGCCAACGCGAAGCAAATATCCTCCGGAAGAAAGTTGGAATAATTCTAAAAGAATATCACTAAAAGTTAGATGTTGGTTATTCAAACATTATTCAAATTAACATTATTCAAATTCAGTCAAAAACTGCTGAAATCGTTTAGTAACTGTTTTAAAATTGTCTGCAAATGATAAAATCTACCAGTGGATAAATATCATAATTATGTATGACTTTCGAATTTTAATTCTTACCTGGATATATCCCATCCCATCATATATCCTATCCCAATGAAAGCATATGTATACATACTTTTACCCTATAGATACACTTTTTCGACTCAAAGGCTTCAGTTGCTCGCGATAATGTATTACAAGTGTACATAAAGCGTCTAAATACGAGTATATACTTACGCAGAAAAACGATGGTTAATAACTAGTCAGTACTTACTTACCATCATTTAAAAGGATTACAAATAAATCATTTAAATAAAATGTAGGCAATTGGTATACTTTTATATTGTTTTTTTTTATTTACACTTAATATTCATCCCGGTACATACATATTTAAGTTACGTTAGGTCGATGAAAACTTTGGATCCATTATAATTGTCAAGCTTAGACGTTTTAGATGAGAGCAGAGAAGGAGATTTTTGGGCTTAAAGCAATTAAGTCTCCTAATAAATATATTATTTACACGCGATTGCACTTACCCCAATTCAAATACGAAATACAAACACTCTGTAAACATTGATAAAAAAAGTTCAATAAGAGACCTGGAAATAAAAAGAATACTGATCTAATTTGATAAGCAGATACTTATAATAAACGAATACAATAACATACATTTAAATCGTCAGTCTCATATGTAGTCCTACATATGTAATATGTGTGATAATCGAAACGGAAAACAGAATCATATATGTACATATAAACAGTACCAATTTAAGCTGTCCCAAGCCCCGAATAGAATGTTCCCATTTAGCGGGCTTCTTG
>DWME01001812.1:0-23119 GCA_018244795.1 Parelbella ahira ahira
CTGGTGAAACGTGGGAGTGTATTACACTCCTCTGCCTACCCCTTCGGGGATTACAGGCGTGATGTTACGTTTTTTTTACTTTTTTGACGATTGACATAATTTTATTAAATTTAGTCCTATTATATATATAATAATAATATTAGCGTAAATGACTCATTGGGTACAAAGTCAACTTGGTCGTTATGCATCTACCCTTTAAATTATGGTAGTCCACGATCGTAATTCTACTGTGCCTCTGATAAGGGTATCGGAAGACTCACAGAATAAGCTAAGATATAATTATATCGGTGCTTTTTAAAACCACCCTGAACGCCTCAAAAAAGATTAGTTACTTATTAAACAAAGTAAAACGAGAACTATAATTTCCATTTTCCGAACTACTAAAGTATTTGTTAAGCCTTTATCAGACAGCTATACGTTTTAATATCCATAATAGGTATAAAAATATGTACATATTTCCAGACGGTTACAAAGAGAAATACAATGGCCATATATTATTTATGTAGAACGATTTTGTAGGGCAGCGGATGAAAAAATGGTTACCGGGAATAATATTTTAAACTAACAGATATTTTATATGTGGATAACGTAAAGATTAGGAAGGTAATACACCATGATTATTCAATACAAATAACCGCACATGCGTGAGTTTTAACAATATTAGCGTAGACGTGACATCCGCAGTAAGATTGCGTGTTTGGAGGTACATATAGCGTGATGTGAATTGTTGCGTAGTACAACCTCCCTCTGCTTGGTCGTATTGACTTGGTGGGTCTGTAGATAGACAAATAGTTGTACAATACGTCACCTGTTATATGCCAAATCCAAATCAATGCGGCCATACGTAATTCGTAGAAAGCGATTTCTTAGATTGCTTATGTTTATGAGCGCAATCAGAATAAATATTTTCTCAAGGTGAAAAAGCTCGGTAGTTAAATGGGTTTTTTCATTTAAACTTTAGCCATTTAGACACCTATGGATTTTTTTCCAAAATAAGTACGAGCGCAAATACAGACAGGCACGTCAGATTGATATGTTATTGTAATCTGAAATTTATTATTACAAGCGAACGAAAATAGCAAAAGAAGAACGCCTTGGATAGAAAATTTTCCGCTACACTAAAACTAATTACATAACGTAACCTGTATCCTGTTACAGGAACAACTGGAGGAAATTGATAACAACTTATATATTTCTATGGAATTAATTAGACAGTTTCGTAAAAGCCACCCCTCTGACGTAAATTGGAGGAAGCAAAGGCGTTTGACGTAATAAAGACGTTATCAGAATACTTCTGGGTTAAACAATTTACAAATATTTGCTACGCCTCAAATTTATTACATTATCTTGTCGAATTTACGCTGTTGTAGACATATGATATCAATAATATAGGTTTTATAAGATTTTATATTCGGTAAGTACCGTTAATTGGTAGAAATGTTATATGCGAGTAATGCATCTAGTCATACAATATAGGGTTATAATTACAAGATGATGAGGGTCGGAATAGTCTAGTGATTGAATTTCAGCTTTCTATTTTACAGACTTATATGAGACGAAGTATTTTAAATAAACATCATGAGGAAACTTACACGCCTTACAATTCTTCACATTGTTCTTTAGGATATGTTTATTCTTCCCAAGTGACTTTTTATAGCTTTATCTATTTAAATAAAGCGTGTAAAAAGGGTTATGAGGATGAGAATCAATGACTTAGTTTAACTCGATTTCGATACAAGTTGTATTTTGTTCTTTACTTTCAAATTTAAGTTCTCACATTTAAATCTCAATTTCGCCGGCTGTATAAATACAGACGTTCACTATACTTTTCTTCACTTGACTTGTTAAGATTATTTGAAGGTCGTTTTAATAATAGCAACATTATTATGACAGACGGCGTATCTTCCCGACAATTTCAGCTGGCGCTTTGTTTGTATAATAATTTTTAATGGCGGGAAATTTTCATTCGATCACCGATGACAGTCCCAAACATTAAACGCTCTTGTAAATACCAGGACATTGGGCTATCAGAATTTTGATGTTATCTAATAATTCTTTCACAACAATATTAAGGGGACTTTTCGTGAGGATTTTCTTAAACGTCGAAATTAGTTGGAGGTAGATTAAATCTGATTTGGATCTGATCTGCTTTCGGTTACTACGTTAATCGTACTTAATAATAGTGTTTTAAATACTGGCAAGTTAATCGTGTTTAGTAATAGGGTTCTACGTACGTATTAAAGCCTAGGCGAATTTACAATGTACTTTATTAGCAAAGATTCTATAGTTATTTTTATTGCCCGATTTATGTTCATGTCGGGTGTCCATATTTGAAATATTGTATTATCCTATGTTACATTAGACGCCGTTATTCATATTATTGCATTTTTCTTGTAGATATGTTGATTATATCAAATTTATTTTTTATAGTGGCTCTATATTCTTTGAATTTAATAGGTATTCCTTACTGTAATTGTAACATTTTGCTATATTGTACTTACGGGGGTTAACTATAAAGTACAATAGGTAATGAAGTGGACGGCGACACCCCGGTTGACTAATTGACGTAATGGCGACCACCCCCCACACCACCGAGACTGCCACCCTCCTATAAACGAAATGAATGTTTATCCTCGATAAGCACATGTTGGGTCGTCTCAGTCCCCTTATTTAGCTAATATGCTATTCACATTTTAATTCAGCTATATTTGTTTATACATATACGATCAATATAACACTGCTATACTTTTAACTTGTATGATAATATTGTGGGATAAAATCTTTTTTATGTACCTATACGATTGGGCTGTAATCTCAAATTGACACTAGAATTCACGTTGCTACGTTGAATTTTTACCACTAACTCGAGTCTGGATTCGGTCCAACATAAAAGCCGAATGTTACAGGATTTGCACTATGGCTCAGTTGCGCTCTTCACTTTTTCTCCAGAGGAATAACAATTTCTAGCGGCTTTTATCGGGTGTTATCCATCTTACCTTTAATCGGGCTTAAATCAAGCTCTGCTAGCTGTCCTCCCTTGTGCACTTAAAGCGGTGAAATGTAGGATGGCAAATAATGAGATGCGGACAATTTGACAAACTGTACTTCGTGTATTTATACATAAGATATATCTTCAATATTTTTAAAGAAAATTTTTTAGGACGTGCGAATATAAAGATTAGATAAGTTAATGTTAAGTTTAGATTTGACATTTGTTTAATGTTTGTTACACTATATTGTTTTATCTTGAGATTGAGCGAAGCCGAAATCGAAAGTGTGTAATAAATTTGGTATTGTAGTAAACAGTTTGAGTCCGGTTAAATGGATTGTGTGAAGATACAATGGGTTTTATTACAAGCTGTAAAACGTGGACAGTGTCGTTAATAACTGACGATATAATGATGTACACACAATTGGTTTGGATTCGACTACTCATATTTATCAAAAATGAATTATTATTAGTTATAATTTCATGTAAATAACTGTTGTACATATGTTCTATCATTTGTACATATGTGCAATCTACATAAATAACAAAATCATTTATCTGGTTATTGAACTCTATGAATGAATTATACACCTAATTGAATTGTCGGTCAATAATTAATATTTGTTTACCATAATGGGAGATATACACCGCAAAATAAATACATTTTGCAGTCCTTTACACTTGTATGTACAAATAAATGGTTTGATTAGATTTGGTACGAGTCGCACAGTTTGAACACATCACATTCGTCAAACATACATGACTGCTGATACACCGGCCGGTCTAGGAATTGACATAACATTATGACAGCTCTGACGTTCTGAGTGTTAATAGTCGGCGCTTTTATTTGAAAAAAAAAATAATACAAGAATTATGGTAGTGAATATTCTAGCGACATTTTAATAGTTACACGCGACAGGTCAAGGTCCACGGGCAGTCCACAGCGCCATGGCGTATAGCAATTGTCATTTAGACCAATTTGTGGAATTAATATCCAATGTGTGCTGCGCTACACGTAGATACATGCTTGATTTAATTGGTACGCCGTAATTCGAGTCTAAGTAGATTAAAATTACAAGAATAGCAAACACTGTCGTTGGGTATATCACGTAACAGTCTTTTAATTATATTGCAGGCTAAAGGTAGGTGGGTGGATACCTATTGTCCATATTATTCTAATGTTTGCATAGCCATTTATAAAGACAGGGACTTTTATACATTATTCTGAAGCTTACGTGGGATATTCAGTAGAATGGGGTTTATATCGCTGGACTGTCAACTGTCAAATGTTATAAATTAATGTTCTTGAGTTGTTAGCGTTAACAGTATTTCTGATGCCCTGGTTTATAGCAATTATCCGACAACCCCCAAGTGATTTGTTAATAACTAATTCTACGTATTATATACAGTTCTGACAATGTTTAATGGTTAAATTTTGAAACAAACCGTTATCCTGTTTGGCTAACAACACCTACTTACCAATTTCGAGGTAGAAACCTTACATATAAAACACTATAGTTTATTTTAAATATTAGTAGGCACTTTTCTCGCAGTCTCTGTTAAGTACCTACTAATTATAAGTTTTTGGGATTGTATGCTTAACTGGATCGTTAAATCAATTTACGCATAAAATTGACATAGTGTCTTATACGTCAATCGGCATGATGTCTGCGAATTTGAGAATTGTTGGTTTATTTTAGAATAAATCAGTAACTCGTGGTTACATAATATTATCTAGATAGGTTTTTATGGTGGCTGTGCGCGCATGTGTTCCGCGTACAGTTTTATGAAACTTAACTTCATCTGAGACCGTAGTTATTGTCAGCGAGTGTAACAAGAGACACTAAAATAATTATAAATCCCAACCACTATCAGTTAACGCTATCACTATCGCAATTCAAACAGAAATCCAGAGATAGTAACATTTTGTGAGATGCCGTATCAAGTTGTCTACAAAGTGTATTTATTTCTGATTGCGCTATCTCGTAGCGATAAATTTTTACCATAATATCTGAATAGTGCGGTTCGCAGCAACAATTGATAACGATTGTTTCAAAACTGTGTATGCATAATACACGACGTTATCGGTTATTTGTTTAGTATAGATATATTTAAATGGAGGAGCATTTTTAAAATAGGATTTTAAAGCGTAATTGTAATTTATGGCTGGAGTAAATTTATTTAACACGCATTAAGTGTTTACGAGAACAATATGCGCGCGGCGCGGTGGCAGTTTACTGCGTATCCACAGCGGGCGGCCATAACATACTTTGAAATATTCCCTTGTGCACCGTAAATTAATTACAGTTGCAATTTAATTAGTTTCGTTGTATGTTGTTTTTTACACGTCGCTACCACACTTTGTTAACATAGTAAATAAGCACGTCCGAAGAAAATTGAATGGTCTTCAATGATAAAAATAAAAGAACTTTAATTTATTAACGAGGAATGCTATTGGCGGTTGTGCTGTAGGGAATTGGTAAATGTGAATGGTCATTTATTAATTAAACTCACATAATAAAACGCTGATATAACAAAAGGCTTACCTTCATTCCACGGTGACACAACTGGTGAATCGCGCAAGAGTTTTACGCTCCCCGGCCTACACCTGTAGGGAAATACAGACGTGATATTGTGTTTATATTTGATATAATAATTACGTATGATAAGTATCTAAGTGATATTTGAGCGCAAAGTATTTTTTTTTGGAAAATGTTATTTCTGATTCTCATAATCGATACCAATAACAGATTCACAATTAAAAACTTGTTTTCAGTACAGAATAAAACACATCCATGTTTTGATAATGTTTTCGTCCAATAAACCTATACTCTCATATATTTATTATCTATCTCATATTTATTTATATCTCACAACTCCAATAATAGGTCTGTAAAATTAAGTAAAAATTATTGTAAAAAAGATATGTGCGTGTGCATGCGTGCGTGTGGGTGCGTGTGTGTGTGTACTATAAATTGTATGTGAGACTGCCTTGGATTTTAACATCGTTTGCTTACCGAACGGGCGGCTATATGTAGCTTTCTCCCGCGTCACAGACGCTGCCAGTCTACTCGCTTACGTCGAGAAGGTACCTATAGCGAATGTTGTTGCCTGAAACTTGCATGAGTTTGTGTAAAAAGACGCGTTGTGTGAAAATCCGACGAGGACTTGTTTAATAAGGAGACGAGACTGCGTGGATATACAGTTGTTATATCTATACTCCTAGTTTTTATAATTGGTACCTGTAACTTCCACTACTGTTTCAATATCGGAGACGAGCGAAGGCGGTCCATTGCACAGTACTAACACCTCTTTTCTTTCGTGACTTCCTTTTCCTGCAAAGACCGTTGATAAATCTTTAACTGAACTTCTTCTGTACTAAACTACCCCAATTCTGTGCTCGATTTCTTTTAGCTGAATGTGGGCTATTAAGTCTTGTTGCCAACCGTTAACTTATCAGGACTATGACAATCGTGATTGACTGATTAGTCCAAGCAGTTGAAGTCCAAAACGTGAAATGTAGGCAGAACGTTTATTTCTCTGCGGCTCAGCAGATTGCTTGCTAGAACAACGAAGTTTAGTGTAGGTACTTAAGCAAACAGGTTAATTTACCTTTCGTAACACAGCAATAATATAGCCACAGCGCTAAAAATGCGCCATGTAATTACTGGCAAGCCATAATACTCAAACACATTTCTACATACTTCAGGCTTCAGGTACCGAATCATTTTAAATGAGAAGACATTGCGTCACTTACCGTCATAAATATATTTTATCATAAATATATCATACAGAACACAGAATCAGAACGTTTCCACACAGAGCTAGATGTTTCCTTACAATGTTTTCTTTCACAATTACAGAAAATGATATTTGATGAAGATTTAAAACATATCATTAGTAAGATAGGTAAATAAGGAACCAGGGTATTAACCCAGGAGCCCCAGAATTCGAGGCGAAATTCTTAATCACTACGCTATCACTATTATACCTGTGAAATAATTATCGTATCTAAATCAGTGATTACAGATTAATATCTATAATCACCTTATATATGTACATATACGAACAAACTTCTTAACATCATTAAAATGAATTAACACAAGTGAGTTATTCTGTAAAATCAAATTACGTTTTTTCTAAACGTAAGTTTTTACATTTATCTAACAGTTTTAACTTGCATAAAGCATACCTATTTGATGTTGTTATAAAATAATATTAGAAGAATAATAATGTAGATATAGGTAACAACACGGGCATTTCGACTTCGTAATAATACTTGCGTAATAATTGACCCGTTAGTTCTTTCTCGTAGTAAATAAGCGACAGGGGTGAACGGGGTGGAAGTTTACGATAACTTTGGCCTTCTACAGTAAAGTCAGATTATATTGAGTGTTATGAAATTTATGAAGACATGTACGTTAATTAAATCGATTTTAACCGTTTTTGTTGTTACAGTTGAGTTTAGGAAGTAGCATTGCAATTTTATACTTAAATTATTCTTTGTATGCGGGCCCGTAATAAGAATAATTCGAATCTAAAAATTATGAGCAAACTATTATATAATGTTAAACTTTTATAATGAAATATTTAGATATAATAATTCAATACCGATTTGCTAAAAGACGGGACGGATCACGGGAACACGAAAACGATAAGCAATAAATGAACAGGACAATACTTTTTGTTACGAGCATTTATGGTATTATAATAAATTTATGTAAGCTATAGTTGATTTATTGCAATATTCCGAATGAACGATTGGTAGAACATTGTAAGAATGGTAGCACTCAGTTATAAATGGTCAATTCTAAATTCTTATAAGCCCCATTCCGGAAATCATTACTCTACATTATTTCATGAACCCCATTATTCGCCCCAAATTGTAATGTGCAATGAATTTGTAATAATTTCAACGACAAAGCTATCTGCCATTATTATGAATAGCGCATTATTATGAACGGTTTCTGTTATATGCATACTATTAAACACTAAGCTCGATAAATATATTTATTGTACGACCTTACTGCCTTATGGAGGCGGTTTGTTTGTGTCCAGTATAAAAATCATAAACGGAGTAAAATCGTAACAACACTTATTACTTCTGCCAAGAAAAGCGAACCAAATTATGATGCATTTTTTTGTTTCTAAAATAGTTACCGGTAGTATGTGATATAGTTTGTCTCGTTTTAGTACATGGGACCTATATGGCGTTATCTTGTTCAAATGACGAGGTCGCAGGCAGGCGCGCCGCGGCGGTTGCCCCGCGGACGCCAGCTAGCGGGCGCGATCGTGGGACATTCCATCACAGTTGACGTACTGAATCGTACTGAATCAGTCGCGTATAGCTCTTAACTGTTATCACGTGCCGAGCCGCAATTTTAGTAAACTTTTATGGTGACCCAGTTGCGATTCTTACGTCCTGTGTATTTTCGAAACGCGCGCGAAAAGTGCCCCTCCCGTTGTCATAATGTGATAATCGAATAATTTGTATATATTATTTCGACTTACTATTGAAACGCATATGGTTTAACTCCAAATGACTCAGTGTTTCCAAGTTTAAAGTGTTTACACGTTGTGTGAATGAGATTGGAATGTCGATGCTTGAGCACCGTTAAATCAGTACGGAGAGTTTAAAATAGCTCGTCTATTAAGAATACATCTGGAAGAATAGAGAATTAAGTAACATGTTATTTATGGAAAGTACACTAGATATTGGTATTCTGAAGTAGAATAGAGTTAATATATCCAGGCAAAATGATTCTACGTCGGAGTCATTGTCATCGATTGGTTATCGTGATTTGGACTCTAATGACATATACGGCAGCAGAGACATATAATAGCACAAAGCAAACAGGTTTGAATAATATTAATCTTTAATCTGATACTACATGTTTGGAAGTTTCTCGTTTATTTTTATTAACGTGAACAACAAACTCTTAAATAACTACTTCTTTTAAATTGTAATTGCTGCATATCTAATTTATTAATTATTGCACCTTGTTCATTTTTCGAAACCTAACTGAAAAGTCATTTCAAACTGAATTAAAAGAAATAAGTATTGTCGGTAAATTCTGACTATTAAACATAATTCGTCATAATATGTCATTTGTTGGAAATTGTGCTTACGTAGGTCTCTACCTCACGTTCCATAGATATTATAAACAGGGCAGATATTATAAACCGAGTGTAGGTACTACACTCCTCTGTCTACCCCTTTGGGATTTACAGGCGTGATGTTACGTGTTTTTAATACGTTCGCACGCATTTTTAATGTAGATTTATCATGTAGAATTAATTAGTTATCTTTGACCACAATCGATTGGCAGACCAGTGTGGTAAGCGACGAACTTAATTTGCGTTTAATTTTGTCCATCCACTGCTGGCGCTTGTTTTTCCTGTATCTCATAAAATTCAGTACTTATTATTATAATTAGCGGCGTGTATATTTATAGTTTGAAATGGCTTTGTGCTATCTATTGAGTTTTATAACATCTAATTCTAAAATTACCGGCTGTTGAAACGGATATCTTTTTAATTTGATGCACATTTACTTTGAGATCGAGTGGCAGTTTTACCGATTTGATTTTGTTTATGCTACAATAATGTTAATCATTATAATATTAATAATGCTTGAAGTTTAAAAAAAAATGGCATAATTAATGATTGAACGTTTGAGGGAGAGCTTTAGCATTTAAGGAAAGCGGCTATGTCGGGAGCATTGTGAGTATGTATGCTATGTATAATATTTGATTGTGCTAACATTTGCACAGATGGCAATAACTCGTATGTGAAATGAAAATAACTGAAACTGAAACCATTTACTACACATTACCGCTACCGAGGCAATATGAAATATACCTATCGTTACTTTGTCTACGTTGTGGAATGAATACTTGCTAGTAGTAGACATGTACAATAAATTGAGCGCGTAATTGAAATCTATAGGTTCACTGAAACATATTCATCCATTGTTATCTGTGCTCGTGCGCTATGAAGGGTGTTCAGTTAAAAAAATCAGCAACACTATACTCATTTTTATGCATGTATTACATATAAATGTACGTAGTAACCATACAACTAACGCGTGGGCTGGTGCTTTTATAAGTAAAATTGCTACATAGACGCGATTGTATAATGAATGGGCGGGCTCTATTAGTATTTACGATAGTATTTTTAGAAACGACTAAGTGAATATACTCCCTCATACATAAATACAATTTTTAATAAATAGGTATCGACTACAGTTATTAAGTACATAGTTTAAACTGTTTATTTCTTAACGTGGCAAGAAAATGTTTGACGATATCGGACGTACTTGTACAATTTGTAATGTAAACATCTTTTTAGTTTAAGTAAATAAATGCTGTTTACATTTGTCGCAGAGTTTGCATATTTTAGATTGTATTAATACTAGCTAAAACAAACCAGAAAGAGGAAAATGTATATGCGTTTGTACTAGATTAAGCCTGTAGACATGAACAGGTTTACTGGTCTACTGGCCCATCGAAAATCTTCAAGATCAATTGTACTGCTTTATTAAACATGATTGTTCTCGTGATAGGTATTACTTGTTTGGATGAAAATTGATTTTTATTAGTTTCTTTTCTACACGAATAATTCAACGTTAAATGATGAAATCATTTTAAATCATGGTAAGATGAGAAATGATTACATTTTAACGATGTGAATTAAAGCGTCGCAGCCGCGTTCACTACTCATTCACGACAGATACGGCAGCCAGGAAGCTATATATAAATCTAGTAACATTTCGTAAACAAAACTTTCTTGGTAGTCACTGGCACGAGTTTTTATAGTCTATATTTATTGTTTCTTTCTAGTTATTCGAAAATCTGTAAACAAGAAAAAATATATGAAATTGATATTTTTTATCTACACTTTGTGTTTAGTTAGAGGTTTTTGAAAAGGTAACATTCGCCCTGTAATCCCCGAAGGGGTAGGCAGAGGAGTGTAGTACACTCCCACGTTTCACCAGTTACGTTTACGTCCCATGGATTCTGAGTCACTACTAGAAATTCCAAATTAGAGTAATCTAATATTACCCAACTCAGGATTAAAACCCAAGACTGCCTCGTCGGTCGATTGGTTGCAAGCGCGACAGCCGATCGAGTTTTTGTTTCAATGATATTTCTTATTATGTTGTGATAAAATGTTTAAATGTAATCGAAGTGCACAGATTAATATTTTCAACAAAAGATAGCTATTTGTACCAGCTATTATATATAAAGAGCATGTGATACAAGTTGTTAGGTTAACCATATTCTAAAACTATAAACAATAGTAATTTTCCTGGAATTCGTAGAAAACGGATTTCTACCGAATAGTTTTCACGTTCAATGAAGGCAACAATGATTCATTGAAGAAACAAGAATAATAGTTTTGTCTGCAACTCACAGCCTCCCTTGGCTACCATCTGTGAGTCATTTATGTTACGCTTGAATACGTCATATTTCACGGGAGTAGAAGTAATGAGTCATTTTCGTACGTATCGACTTTGATTATTTTTTAATTGACTGCACAGATTAAGTAATCACAATTATCTGTGGTTTTCTATACCTTCTGTACATTTTTGTTTTATAAAATATGTTTATGATGATAAAATTTCCTGTCGGTGCATGTATAAAATGAAAATGAATATGTTAATATATTAAAGGAAATGAACATGTCATAAACCTAAAGTACTTTAACAGCTACCGGAAATAATACAAAAAAAGATGTAACTGCACGGTCCGCAAAAAACCAAATCGTAAAAACTATAGAATTAATATAATTCTAAAATCATTGAAAAAAGTTGGCGTCACATTTTATTAAAGTAGTAATGTCATTATTTTTATAATCTTTTATTTTGAAATCATAATGATCAATAATAAAAAGATTATAGTAGATACGATTAACGATGAATAGATAATTGACGATAAGAAATATCAGATGGACAAAGACGGAACGATATCAATAATATACAATGACGACAGATAATGACGGTGTGGGCAAATCAAAAATCTTGCAAATTTTGTAATCAATCAAGCTTGTCAAATGGTCATTAGCTTTAGTTTTTTGTGAAACTATCTATTTATAACAGGATTTAACATAATATTATATGTGGTTGTATTCGACATTTGATGAAATGGACTGGTTTAGCTGCTGAGATCTTCGTGCTGAGCATGCGGTTTGGGGATCACAGCTTTAAAATAGGGCGCGCCATAGCGTGATCTGCCAGCGGGTTCAGTCCTCATACCCTGTTATCAACCTAAACAACCCTCTGGTGTCCCGGCCTGGAATCGGGGGATGTAATGTTTTTCGTCCTGACTGCATATGCAATGACGACGGCAGTAAACACAATTTAAACAAATTATTGAATTCAACTTTTTTTACAATAATTTGATCTATAAATATATATTACCTTATTGCGAATTGCACCTGACCTCATTTATCCATTTATGCTAAAAAGAAAAAGTCAACATATGTACGTTATTTGTCTGACCCTCGAGAAGTTTGGAAATATCGTTTAAGGGGAAACAATTAAATTGCTGATACATATGTAGGTATATTATAAAGGAAAGTTTCAAATTCTGTCCAGTTGCAACAAACCGTTGTACATGATAATATACTGACGGAATGAAAAGGATCTGGAATTATAATAGCGATCATCTGACTGACCTTTGAATTATCAATGATATAGTCATATTGGCGGGGTTAGTAGACATACTAGTGATAAATACGCTGGGTTACTTATAGAATGAGAGAATTTCGAAAATACATCTAAGCAAAAAATTCAATTACAACGTGAGCTGAATTCGAAGTCTTAGATCACAAAGAATTACTCGTATTATTTATTAATGTTACTAATTCGGATATTAAATAAGTGCCGTCTATCGTTACATCTTTAACAAATCCTAGATAGAGAGTTTCCAATTCACATTTATGTGTGTAGGTAGACATGCATGCTGGTTTGATTTGACTACATTTAAAAGGCAGTAAGCAAATACGTGTGTAACATTTTTTAACTACATATAACACCTAAGCCATAGAGGGAAGTGGGGCAGATTAAACATTTTGTCGTTGGTGATTATGATTTCGTTATTTTTATTATTTTACTATTTCCTATATTTACTAATGGACTGAGACCGGCTGTTTATGATGATAAGGTATATTTCTTAC
The DNA here is from genome assembly GCA_018244795.1 of Parelbella ahira ahira. Lineage (NCBI taxonomy): Eukaryota > Metazoa > Arthropoda > Insecta > Lepidoptera > Hesperiidae > Parelbella > Parelbella ahira. Next base: position 13,169 of record DWME01001812.1, read on the forward strand.
TTGGATATCTACACATTTCTTAATTTATTAAAGCAGAAGTCTATATGTTGTAAAAGAATTGCCACCCTGAATCAGTGAAATCTCGGTAAATTCGATCTATTTACATTGAGAAAACCATGTCATAGGTGGGGAATCATTCGCATAAACGTTTTCAAAGACAATAGTAAGAAAATTTACAATAAATTGCACGGAAATCGATATATACTTAGATAACCCGAGCAATTTAGCCTTTGACAGCGATGTTGTTTGCGAACAATTGACGTCATGTAATTTGATTGGTATTCGTTACCGAGAGACCTTAGAGTGTTTCAGTTACAATTTAAATATCAATTACTGCCTCGTTGATTGAGGGGTTGTAAATGTAACTACTGATCGAGAGATCTTGTTTTATTACCGGGTCGGGTGCTACTGGATTTTTCGATCTTGAAATTTTTAGCAGTGTCACGGAGCTCTAGATTTGTGCCCCATGCATGGTAATAGGCTCACCATCTAATCCATAGTAGGACGTAAAAGCCCCTGATAAAACGCGTGGGTGTACTATACTCATCTGCCTATCTCTTCGGAAATTACAAGCGTGATCTTACGTTTTTAATAAAAAACAAAATCCTTAAAAACACTATAGTATTTATTATTTTTACCATTGCACAATTATATATCTTTAATAATGCAATGAAGAAACATAAAAATATACAATTCATAATGAACCAGAATTTGAGATAATTTTCTCTTGAGATTTTATGTTTCGGTCAAACTCAATGTCATTCATACGACTAACTCATTGTCTTTTTGCATTACAAATTTTTTGGGGTGACTTTGAACTACCAGTATATTATCACGTAAACCCTTCAATATGAATGCTAGAATCATTATAAACAGTTCCTTCGATGCTACATACCTACACAATATGTTTCAGCGGTGACGTTTTCCTCATTCATATTTATATGTTGTGTATTATGGTTACGTGTCTATAACATTTCTCTGAAAAACATTTTTAAAGAATAGGGAGGCAATTTTATTTATACATAACATACAGAGGGTACATTGAAACATATTAATGTGCCTCGTCTTAATATACTCGTCTTATAAGGTATATGATTGTTTTCTAAACTGTGGCTTTGTTATCAGATTTGTTATTTGATACATTTTTACGCTGTATAAATATTTTTGCGTGGGAGTACTGAAGGCATACTTTTTTGTCCGAAAGAAAAGCATATACCCACAAGCAACTTCCCTCCGCTGGATACTTACAAATGCCTCTAAAAATTATGCGTTAAATTTATCACAGCATATAGAAGTGTACAAAATATATAATCATGGAACTTAAACAATATTTAGACAATTATTAGTAGGTGGGAGACACTTTTTGCGAGTCTTGTATGTTAACATTATTGTATGGTAATTTCCTTGCATAACCAATCGTCTGACATTTATAACGACGGCTATTTTGAAGGCACTATGAACATATTAATATTTGTAGTTTGGATTGTATAGGTGCTGGGTCTATAATTGTTTATTGAACTTTATTACATTACATAATAACACCAACTCTTTCTTTCCGATGATAGTCGATTAATTACATTTAAACGAGCGTCGATTTTCATACTTCTAAACATTCTGGTGATGGATGTTTTCAATGGAATATTGGTATAAAGAAGATCTAAAAGCCATTGTTAAGGCCTGCGAATCGTTTTTTGGTACGTCGTACACCACCTTCATTATGAATTATTCAATATTGATGCTGTAAATGTTTTTGCCGCCTTGTAACAGGCTTGACGGTGACCGCGTCAAGGTCGTAATGACTATTTATTCTGCAGAGAATTTTATCTTCGTTCATTGGTGAACGCGGGAGCTATAACAAAGTCGCAAGTGTATATTTTTTCTGCAGTCCATTGATATATGTCTATTTATATTTTGCGATAAGCTTCCCGATAAGAATAAACCCTGTGAATAGTTTTTTTCTGTTATACGCTCGTAAATATATACATGTACGATGATATTTATAGCCATTATATCTCTGTGATGAGATTGCGATGCCATTTGTCACTGCACGACAGTCCTCGCGTAAGACATTTACGTTCACACTTAATTACGTTCTGTTTCAAAATTTGTGTTTGTCCAACAGAATTTTAATGACGAACATTTCATTCGGGACATCAATCTTGTTTAAAGAATTGCTAATTACATTACAGTATGATATTAGGGTCTGTATCAATAAATAAGACATTCATAAAATGATCTATTTGCTTTACTTAGCTGTTGTATTTGATTTAAAATCTACCTAACTGCGATATAATATGATTTGAGAGTGGAGTTGCCAGTTTTTGTTTTTCTTGAAGCAGAAAAATTCTTAACATATTAGTTTGTCGCGAACTTTGCAGCCTCAAGCCAGTCTTCATGTATTGCGTTACCCTATACAACCTACAATATAAAAACATGGACACTTATAGTTAATTGATCAAGAATTCTTTCACATTCGTTTGTTTAAACGATTTCTGAATGCTTTTTAAAAGCAAGATCCAAAAATACAGTTTTAAGCTGTTTTGGAATGGATGAAGTATTTTGTTGGGAGTTTTTTACGTCCTCTAACGTACGATAGTTATTTGCTATCTTGCTGACATGAATCTAGTGTTGTGGATCGTTTTCAAGGATGGTATCAAATTAAAAAAAATCGCCAATTCAGAAATCATCGTCATCATCATTGGATAATTTTGATTATGTCCGGTATATGGCAATAAGCTTAACCCCTATTCCATAGTGGAATGTGAATGTAAATGGTGATATGTGGGAGTGCACAACATCCCTCCGCTCAACTCTTGGGGATTATAGATGTGATGCAACGTACAGACATTATAGGTCTTTTGTTAACGAAAGGGTCGCCGGCAAAGGTTGATACAAAAACAGTTCTTAAATATATAAATTTATTTTCAGCAAGTTCTGTCAAAGGTCGGTCGAATGCGTAGCACGTTTCCAAGATATACCCACACATGTTGAATTTGCTATAACAACAAAAATACACGCACACGCACAAATCATGAACGCGACCAAATAGCGGGGCAGGCAGTCACGAAAGAACTATCGTCTAGCTTTTATTATTCATACTAATGCGTTATTAAAAAACGTATACCTAAGTTGCATATATTTGGCTTAAGTGATAAATATTTCACAAATCTTTTGGTTTACTCTATGAGTCGTTCCAATATATTTGTCGAATTTTAACATTATTTTTGTAATATTTTTTGAACTAGACTCGAGCATTGTTGGCTTTGTCAACTTCAACGACTTTGAAGGAAGTATCTCATTTACAATAATTTTAGTAACAGGATACATACTCTGATATCTTAACGGGAGCATCCGGTACAACGACATAACAACTTTACATTGTTAGTGCGTTTTAATATGTTTGTAAAGTCTATATTTATTAACCGACTGTGAAAAAAAGAAAAAAAATTACAACGAAACATGCAGCAACTGCTATCACAAGTGTGCTACAAAAGATTCTGTCGAAGAATAAAAGAGTGAGCCACATTAGAATTGTTTTAAATATGGAACATTTATTGTTAATTTACTTTTTGAACATTTTTCGACTTATACCTCGTATGAAACTAAAGGTCACATAGGTCGCGCGGGCTCTAGTTTAGGTTTTATTACGTGACGTACGTAAATAATATTCATACATTTTGAGTTGGAGTTCTTTAGTTTGAGGCCCGTTGTAGTTATCTTGCTCATTTCAAATTTTTGACAAAAATTTAGAAAGTACTAAATTATAAACAAATACTTTGTACTTTGAAATTCTCTTCTTCTAAAAAACGTTAAAAGTTACATTTTTGCAATAATTTAGTAACATAATACGTGATATAAATTCCTCATAATATCATTTTGACACGATTACATATATTGATTCTGTCATAGGACTCTCTAGCTGCCGTTTCATCACCGACCCAATGCTATAATGAGGAATATTAGCAGTTAGTGAACCACGGGATGTTAACTGTTTAATTGATTGCCCTTCGTAGAGTTCGATAATATCAATTGTCCACAGTAGACATTTCATTTGCTACTGTTAGGATTAATTACTCGAATGTTGACCGCACCTCTGTCACGCCTCAAGCGAGCAGAGTCTAATTAATAGTGTATTTCGATGGGTGTGCGGATGTTTTGTCTCGTGTTTCAATCACCATTAGCGTGATATGCAATTCGGCTCGCTCCTGGCAAGTCCTCTCCTTCTTACTATCATTTGCCCCTTTGATTGGCATGTGGTAATAAATTACCCTGTGACAAGGCCCTTCATGTTTATTTTGTACGATGATCGACTACTTTCTCTTGTATCTGCGCATAATACCTAATAAATTAGTGAAAGGTTTTTTCCACGTTGTCGGCGTTTTATTGTAATTTAAGAAGCGAAGGTGGGGTCGCGTGCATTAAACGTGTACCATAATACTCGTAGTTACCTACGGTTACACCAATCGTATTAGGATTGTAGACTGTAGTACCTAAATATAGTAGATTTACGATTTATAGAATAGTTAATTTCGAAGGTACAACATAAGAGTACGTTCTTTATTTAAAAATTATATTACAAAAACTGAACTGCAACCGTGTCGTTTCCAGATAATCCAAGGTCGCAAGGTCCGATCATTATTCCTTCAGTCAGTGAAATAACGTTACGAAATGGTCAAGATTTTACAATTATATGCAAAGCAAACAGACCAATTTATATAAAGCAACAAGAATTACCCGAAGAAAAAATGGGATCAAATTTTACCATGGTCGAAGAGAACGGGGAATACTTGGATCCAAATTATAAATACGTCCAAATTCTCAACCTGTATACTGTAGATCGCTTCGCGGTGGGTTACTATGGATGCTTCGATGACACGGTTGACAAACGATACGCTCTGATAAACGTTACGGAGGAACTGAACAACACCGAACACAGTTCATATATTTATATCTACGTCGATGGTGAGATTTAATAATAAACAATACTTATTTAAAACCAATCAGTCAATAATCATAGCTTGAGTTATTGTGAGTCAGGGTTTGTCTAAATCCCTATGTTTCACAAATTATAGGGTTGGATAACTTGTTTGCACCCTTGAGGGAGGTTGTAATAGCCAGAAGCGGGTCGAAGGTCGTAATTGGGTGTAGACCAACTACACCGGACGTTAAAGTTGATATAACTTTGGTATGTATGCAGATGATATTGTAAATATACGACGATTATAATTACTGCTAACTTATTTAATTGTGTGTTACGTGTAAAGTTAACTATATCTTATAAATAAGAAAAAACGCACAAGGAATTTAATCTATTACTTGATAAAAAATAGCATTAACGCAAATTAAAATTGCTTTTAGTTACGCATGATTCGTAATATCGGCTATTATCTAACAGTAACGTTCTGGCTTGTTTGGTTAACGTTAATTACTGGAAAGTCATCATTTGTTCCGTAGAACGGTCAAATGTCAATGTCATACAAACGGTCAAACCAATTCTCGAAAAAAGGACAGTAACAGAGTAATCAAGGTTGACCATTCAGAACTCAAAATCTAATGCTTAAAGCTGCGATTAAGTACACTATAAGGCATGATACACCTCAGATTTCTGATTGCTTCAAGTGGATTCATAAAAGCATTCTTGATATTCAGGACCATGCAGACAGTGACTATTTCAAAATGCAATATTATCCTAAAGTTGGCTACACCTTCTATAGCCATACGCCCCGTGATGGTCGGATAAAAATGTTCACTTGTCAATTAGTGAGGGGAAACGTCGAGAAGACAAAAGAATTTTTTGTAAATATATGTAGGTGATTAGTGCTGTGTGAATCTAATTCTTATAATAATGTGCCCGCTGCATTTACGGCAATTCGTGACCAGCATTAGCGTAATTATATTGTTCTTTTACGTAGAATCTACTGAACTTACTTGCCGTAAATGTGGTTTAATTTGCTTTTCAATTTTGGTAAATTATAACCTGAGTAAATTCGTTTAGAAATTTAAATTGAAAAGCATCATATGAGGGTACTGTATACACTTACTAACCACATGTTATTTATTCGATACGATAATAGCCGCAGAGTAACAAGACACCAGAATTTTTAAAGTACTCTCCAAAGATTGGATTTTTATTGAAAGCGCGATCCTCTTACAAATGCACAGGACTTCGCGGAAAACAAAACAAGACGAAAACTATACGTTGTAAGTAGATAGTACTGAAATCTAGATGTCACATACCGAGGTAGCGTGGTGTGATGGTTTCATTTACCTTTGGATGTTGGTCATTTATGTTTTGTTTACTCGCTTTTGCTTGTAACCGTTTCACTGTCTCTTCTGGTCTTGGTGTGTTGCTCTGCTTCTCTTTGATCTCTTCTGTGTACTGTGTGTCAACTGACTAATTTACTAACATTGAACTGGTAACTTTTGTTTTTGTATGTAATGCATTTGATGAGATTTTTTAAAATTACTGTGTGTGTACAGGTAGATTTGTGTTTAGTAATGGATGTTTAAGTGGGTGCGTAATAAATTTGGTCAAGAATTCGACAATCGTTATTTGAAAATTATAGTTATTATTAACAAAGAGTCTAATAAGTATTTCTGAGAACTAATTGATGGCAGTTTTCGCGTATGATCCATATTCTTATCCACTTATCACGATAGTTTTACACGTGTTACGGTCCACATAATGAACCGATTGTATCGCGTGTAAGTGTTTACTAGAATATAAAATATTCTATACTTGTAGCGAACACAATTATGCGCATTCATATTTCATATTTACCTCTCATGTAAATGGAATACAAACTCATTTTGGGAGGAAAAGATAAATATAACATGGCCTATATGTAGGTACCTACGTAATTATTTAGTTCAGTTCTTGTTGCTACTGCCGTATTGGAAATACCAAAAATATTTAGGTAATTATTTAAATTGATGTAGTCATTGATTTTTGTCATACAATGAATATTTTTGAAGTCGTTGAATTTATAATAAAAGATTTAAAAAATATTTTAACAAAATTACACGATTTTAGTAAACGCCTTAGGAGCATCGATATAAATCACTATGAATATAATTGCATAGGGTAGTTGAAAATTATCAAGAAATACGGTTTATTGAAGAATTTTTTACGCCAATTTTAAAAGGTTTACTTAGATATAGGTACTCAGTTGAAAAGTATGATATAGCTACGAGTGTGTGGGGTAGAAATGAGTAATGTTGCACCCATAAAGAATTTCATCAAATACTGATGTGAATTATTAGTGACTGCATTATTTTTGTGTATTATTATTATCATATTATATAATTATTTACTAGTAAAGTATATATCATATATAGATATATAATGTATTTATCTATTAGTAATATATAAAATCCACGGTTAACAAAGTCGATGCATTTTGATAAAAATGTAATGTTGTCATTTTAGATAGTAGCATAGGTCCACCGAAACCGAGTATCGAAGGCCAACGCTACTTTTTAGAGGGTGAAACGTTCACACTTAACTGCACAGTTAAATACCAAAGTAACGTAGCGACTGTGCTTACATGGACTATACCCGGGAACTATCCGAAGGTAAATTATATGTTATGTTGGAGACTATACAGTAGGCTCACAGGCTATACTTACTACATGATGCTAGATTATTTAAAAAGTATGTAAGTCATTCCATAATGTAATAATACATCGGCACAGTATGTATCTCAGCTTCCTCTGATTTGGTTAGTATTATAATTTTTTGTTCTGTTTACAAAAATAAGTGAATACTGTTTAAGCAACGCATACCGTACCGTTCGGTATAATACTGATATAATATGTACACATATGTAGTATTACACATATGTGTCAGACATGTCAGTATTACAGGATGTATGTCTGACACATATGTGTAATACTACATATGTGTACATATTATATCAGTATTACAGCGACATTATTTTTTTAATAATATTTGTTATAATCGTCGATATTCCATAACATTGCTAAGTAAGGTTGACCTTAGATATACTAAATACAGTTGAGAAAATAATGCCTATTCTATTTGAAAGTATCCCAACCTTAAACCGGAGACAGAACAGAGAATCATTTTCTAATATAATAACCATTGTTAGTTTAACATGACAATATTATCCACATGAATGAATACGTAAATGCCTTTCACATTTTGTTTATAAAATGCGGGCAGTAACTTTTGTATTTTGTCAATAATTGACTATAAACATAGCCACTAGCATGCGTATTCAAATTATTAAATTTTATCAATAAAATAAATATGTATTAAGTTCACGCTTATTTAATTCACGTGTAGTAGAGAGCAGTAAAACATACAATACATTTGTGGGAAATTAATAGCATTTTCTATTCCAATATTCAAGGGAGTAAAGAATAGTACGAATGAATATGATTTAGTAGGAGAGATCCTGTACTACAATATAACAATAGAGAACGCGACTAAAGCAGATGCTGGAAATTATACTTGTTTTTCGAAAAATGAGCTTGAGCAGCAGAAAACCACATTCGAAAAGAAATTCACTGGTAAGTTCGGCACTGCATGCGATGTTTTGTTAAATAAATGATAGATATCTTTTCATATCGTTTGATCGTTAATAAACAGTATGACAACATAACTTTAGACATGATAATGCACGACAAATATTATTATTTTAATGAAAATATTAATTTTTAAACTCGCTATAGTTGTATTATTGCAGGGAAAGACAATATTATATAATACATTTCAACAATAAATTTGAACTAATGTTAAATTTTTCTGACTAGCTACATATATGTACGTACGTACATTTGTAAACTATGCTAATTACTTTCAATGCTAGACAATTAGTAAATCTTTTGAAGGGGTTTTTATTTATTTTCATTTCCATATTCTCAAAAGAAACTTAAGGGCATAGGTACTAATATATTATGTAATTAATTTTATTTGTTACTAATACTATATGCAGTGTAAATAACATATTTATTGTTAATAATAATTTATTCACGAAAATTCTTCGTACATTATAGGTTGTTTTTGTTAGTAATTAAGAATGTTCAAGTGGCGCTGTCGTAAGGAACGAAGATGGATATGTGTAGCAAGCCAAATTCTTAAGAGGTTTTATTCGTGATTCTAACGTCAAATAAGTATACGATGACTGTTGGAGAAACACGGCATGTCCGTAAGGATAGAGATAATTGACATTCGGTGCTCTCTGCCTATCACGAAAGGGACCTGGCGTGATAATATAATAATAATAATATTATAGTTAAATATACGAAAATGCATCTGTCGGTAACTGCCTGTTTACTATCCATCTGGCACCTTACTATCCTGGCACCAATCGATTTCTTGATCGTTGTATAATATTATTATGCCAATTCACAAATAATTCGAGTATATTAAGTATTAATAATAATTTAGGTATTAAATTAAAATTTGTAGTGTACATAATTGTAGAGTGTTTAAATACATGAAAATAGAAAACTAATACACCAGGCCCACTAACAGAAACTCGACTTTTAAATCATATAGTTATGAGATGCGCCGTCAAGTGGGATAAATAAATATCTGATTTAGCGTTATTTATATCTGTATTCCTGTTAGCATATATACTGTCTGTACAACACGTATGAATATAAACAGATTATAGGCTGCCGCGCGTAAAATTATTGTTACGGAGGTAGGTAGTTAAAAAAATGTATGCAGATACTTTAAATCCAATTGAACATGTATCAACAATACTCACTAACAATTCACTTAACAATAATTATAAAAAAAAATAAGAAAAAAATTTAATTAAACGAACAGTATTTTTACTTTAAAAACTAAACATTGCCAAATGATAAGATAGGAATTAAGTTTCCTGGGCACTAATTAACTTAAAAATACCTATCTAGAAATTTACGTTTTCCATTTCAGAGAGCTTTATAAAGATGACCAAGAAGCAAACTTTTTCT
>DWME01001813.1:0-23117 GCA_018244795.1 Parelbella ahira ahira
AAAAAAATTACCCCTACCAAGAAACTTGGACCATGATGCGCACCTCTTTATAAAAGTGCATTTTAAGTTTAAATGTCACTTGCTAACGATGAAGGAAAACGTCGGAAGGAAACGGGCACAACTAAAAATTTACAAAAAAAATTCTAAACTGTTTTCAGTCTGTCAACCCGCACTTGGCCAGCGTGGCGGACTATGGCCCGCACCCTCTCAATATCAGAGGGGCCCTATATTCCAACAGTGACGAGAAATAGTTCGATTATTATTATTATTATTATTTAGAGATTTGTAGATATAGACCTTTTACGTGTTGCAGATACAACATGATACTAAAACTGAGACACAATTTTCCATAACGCAGCTACACCTCTAATAACTCAACATTACCTAGAGCGTTTAGATCAAAGTATTTCACCGGCACTCGATTCCCCTTACACATTAATAACACAGAAATAATCGGGTCGGCCATCGCATTTCTACCGTGACCAGCGCTCCGGTAGCCAAGAATGCCACATCTAAATTATATATCCGCTCGTGTCCGGGCCACAGCTGTCCCGCTGCCCGCTGGACAACCTGCGCGATACATCTTTTGACAGAGTTTGCACTCATTATTTTCTCTTTCACGGCTCTTTTCCCTTACTATGTGTTTTAGGGCTGATTACATAATTTTTTTTATATACATATATATGATAATCGGTGCTGTCTGCCTAAAGCATAAGGGGTCTGGCGTGAAGGTATAGTAATATATATTCCATTTTTTTAGTCTTTTTATTTTCTTGTTCGGCACGGGACTAGGAAGTAACCTATATAACATAGAATCATTTGACGGAGTGGGTATTATGCATTTTCTCTTTTAATTCATGTTCTGTCGAGAAAATTGTTTCAGTGTAGAGTGTACTAAATGTATTTATATATTTTTGTTCACCATTTAATCTAAAATGTCTTATTAAAAGTTATTTAATACTGATTTTTAACAAAACGAACCTATATTAAAAGATAAAAATTATAATTGAACTGGATTTTAACCAACCTACCACTGGAAAGTAGAATAATTTTTACATCATATTATTTAAAAAAAGGTTCTTAACAAACTGACAACTGTTCAAAAATTCAATAATTCAAAAATAATAAACATCAATAACAAGAAAGAAAAAGAAATGTAACCGCATTTATAACCACAGTTTCGCGGTTAAAAATTATTTATGTAGCCTTCTAAGTTTTGATGAACATTAAAATGCTCTGTAATTAAGCATAGTACCCAATCATGATAAAGAACAATGAAAAACCCTTTTGAAACTAATTATATCCTCCCAAAACGACTCGTATGATAATCAAGTAATATTGTATAAATTGTTTAAACCCAACGCAATTCAAGATATTATAATATGTGTAGCATTGCACAATCTTCAGTCGTGGAACAGTGAGATAAATCAGGAAAAAGCAATATCAAATACCTATGAGTTAAGTTTCCAGTACGTCTGAGAGAGATACCGCACTGTTAAAAAAAATTATACAGCTGTTAAAATCGGTATATACATAGATATGTACGAGTATCTCACGTCACCTAATTAACACATTTAGTTTGTAAGATGAGTTATGTAAAACTAAGTTATAACTCATCCGCCACGGGTATAACTCATCAGAGATCATCATGTAACTCATCATGGATTTAGTGAAAGGATGAGAACATTGAATGATGGAAAAATATGTAGCAATGTCGCTCCAGGAGTACGTACTGTGCCAAGTGGGTCAGACGAGTGCTCACACGGAAATTACTGGATTTTTGCGTTTGGAATTCCTGGCCCAGACGATAAATTACGTTTTTGAATTTTAAAAACTGTATAGCAGACCGAAAAAATAAGCTACATGAGACGAATATTTCCAGTTTGGACAGGGAACCATAAAGATATAAATCGATAATATCAATCAAACTTGAAGACAAAATAATGCTTCATCCCGTTAAAAGGGCAATGATGAAGTACTTAACTCTCCTTAATCCCTTAGGATTGCCACTATAGTCCATTGTGATAATCGTGTGGAAAATCATGCTGGTTGGTTCGTTGATCAATATTATCATGAATCATTTTGTAAACAATATATTTATAATTCAAATTTATGAAGGTTGTATCCTGAGAACAAATTTCAGATGCTCTCAATTCTCTGATGAACGCCAGCATGAAACAAAGTTACAGTTTAATACGTCCGTATGCACACATACGATAATCACAATTTTGGTGTAACCTTAAAATAGTTTGAATTTAATATAATTTATTTTTCTTTTAAAACTTTATGTTGCTCCAGTAGTTAGTGACTCTGATATATAAGCGGGATTAGTAAATTCGTTTCCGATTGAAGACAACATTTTCATGATGAGACAAGGTACTTTTTCATTTCGGGTGTAAAGTTCGTTAATTGTATATATACTAAGTAAATACGAGTAAGATAAAAATTATAGACGTCCATAAAAAAGTAGTTTATCAGCCATTTTGTTAAGATAGCATAGCCTCTGATTAGTATCGAAACAGAGAGGACTATCTGAACAGTCACCATATACATATGTACATACTTACGTATAGTAATGTAGTTTACTAGTGGCCTGCATGTTAGGATATAATAATAATAATAATCGACCCATTTGCCATTCCACTGTTGGAATATGGGTCTCCTCTCATATTGAGAGGGTTAAGGATGGCCTTAACCTATGACTATGGAGTCTGCCACACTGACCAAGTGCGGGTTGGCAGACTTCACATACCTCAGAATTATTCCTTTCTTATAAATTCTAAGGTGTGCAGGTTTCCTCACGAAGTTTTCCTTCACCGTAAGCAAGTGACATTTAAACTTAAAACGAACTTTTATAAAGAGGTGCGCGCTATTGGTTTGAACCCAGCACCCCCGGAGTGAGACGCTGAATTCTTAACCATTAGACTATCACATATGTATATTTATTCAACAACAATATTATATTAACGAATATACCTTTACAATTCCAACATAAACATCTCAATACATGTCCTTAAGTTACACAAGATGAAGTCCTTGGCTCAACAATAATTCAATTTAATAAACAATCCTTAATCTTATACATAGTTTCAGCTCAATATGGGTTTATCCTAACATATTTACGACACACACTCACTCACGGTTATCCAATGCGAACTAGAAAAAAAACTAAAGAATAAGGCTGTGGATATATTAAAGTGGGCTTAATGGTATTCAATAAACATCTGGATTGTTCCGCGATAGGCATCTAAAGGTAATGATTAGAGAGAAATAGTGCAGGTGCGCGGAACATCCGGTTTTCCTGTCCATTGTGACCGGAGGTCGGCGTGAGGTCGCCGGCATACTCAAGGCGAGCGTTAGGACGCCGGCAGCTGTAATTACTTATAAAAAATAATTATCGAACACACGCGAGTATGTTTATTTTTGTTCCACAATAATCCGCACCTGTGGTTGTGGCGCCACTCAGGCTTTTGTTATTTCGAAAATCCCTGTAATAATAGACGTAATCAGCTATTTCATGAGTCCTTGCAGAATTTTAGTTATTACTTATATATTTCAATTGTATAATCGCGCCATGTTTCTTACGAGGTAGTCAGATAGCGCCGAGCTGATGTCTATCCTTACAGACGTGACGTGTTACTTTTAAGCTCATAGCTCTTTCCATATACCTACGCCGGTTTCGAAAACTTCTGACACCTCCACTAGTTAGTGTGTACATATTATATTACATATTTATATTGGTATTTATATTAGCCATATATATAAACTTTATTATGAACTTCAAACTGAGGCTAATGACATATACGGCGAATGTGACTTGTTTACTTAAATATCAATATATTTAATATTATTATGCACTTTTGCTTAAGGTCGTATTATAAACTGAAATCCGGTAGTAATGACCTCCCCGACTGCTATCGATCTGATAGATCAACAACTACACTATGGCATGTTACAAGCGGAAGTGGAATTAATTCCGCTAATCGAGACACTATCGAATCTTCTCGAACAACCTTGGTCAATGATCCAAGATCACTTGAACAGGTTAGTGAAGTATACAGAGTGGCGCAGCAGAATACAAGAGCGTTTTTAAATGTTGAATCACTAGCGATGAAGATTGGTTCTTCTATGATGTAATTTTCTACGAATTAATTGCTACGTAATAATTTCTTGCATATTTTTTTACACCATACGTCTCTTAAAACTTACGGGAGGCCTGGAACATACTTCACCGTGCTGCTCCAATACGGGTCAAAGAGTCAAAGGCTAATCCGTCTAGCGTGTCATTTTAAAATGTCCAACTCTGTCCTCGATGTTTTATTTTTAACCTGACGGCAACGACGGAGATCCTTTTAATTTCTTAAACGTGCCTTATAAAGAATGAAATGGCTCGTAAAATTTATTAGTAATTATCAGCTGTCCAACAACCACATGCCTTCATTGCCGATTCATTTTACAAATCATTTGTTATCTGTAACCATAAAAGCAGCGACATCTGCACGTACTATTAAAAATAAAAACATTGAAATTATATTTGTTCAAAATTATATACAAGCTTCTCCTAACATTACTTTCCGGTCTTCCTTGTACAAATAAAATATTTACCAATCTCTGAATAATAGTAAAGAGCAAAGACCGCAGCTATAATTATGAGCTGTGTATATTGACGTGCTGTGTACATTCATAAACTTTAGTGTCAAAGGTCTCGGACGAAACACTGCCTACCTTATAAATATTGATATTTTGATAATCTAAACAAACGATAATGAACTTTATTGAATTTGTAATCCTAACATTTTTCGTTCAGTTTGGAATAACAACGAATTAAGTAATATTAACGTAATAAGTATAAAATGAAATCATTGAAATGTGCGTTTAACTCAAGTACTGCTATTGGAAATATGTCCATGATCTTTTTTGTTTGTATTGGAGTTAAACTCTTCAGAAACTTTGTTTAATTCCCCGAAGCAATAGACAGAGGATTGTAAAACAATGTCATAAGGAATTATCTGATAAAGCATCTTATATTAATGTTACAGAAATTTACAGAATTAACATTACAGAAATTAAAGTAATGAATTAAAGAACGCTCAGCGGTCACCACGATGTTGCCAGCCTAGAAGGACTAAACCATAGGATGACGGAAAATAAACTCATCATGTAATGCATTTGGAGTACCGTAATAAAAAACGAATTCAAAAAATAACATTTATTAAATATATTTTGATTAATCTTTCTGATTGCGAAAAACCCGTGTCCAGTAGTAGAAAGATAAAAGAATTGATAATGACCTTAGTTCCCACATTAATATCTACCTTTATTGTACGTAACTGCAATCTCCCAATCCCGCCATTTCACTTTTTGATTTATCACGACAAAATTGGTCAGCCTATTCCTTAGATTAACAAACCTGAACTCTCTATCTGGTATTCATTGCTATTGTAGTCCCCTTCTTTTGAGACTTGAACTGATATTTACTTTCATGATGAACGATCCATTCAATTTGACACTCAAATGTATGTGACAATTATCTTGAAGGTTCGCATAAAGGTGTCATTAAAAAGCTGTGTGTCCTCACATGGTGATTTGACGAACATCTATTAACTGCAATTTTACGATCGTGTTATAAGGTACAAGCATACAAATTATATAAGTTTTGGTACAAGGTTAACCTCACAACCTTTACGAAAAGATAAAATACTTCATAAATACCTACCGACCTTATTGGTATTTTTTATCCTACGTTCAGTAACTGATTCAATTAGATAATCGTATTATATTCTTGTGATAAAAATTCGGTAAATTTGATAAATAAACTACCCAACGCGTGGCCATTATCAATATGATTTAAGTCCTCTCCCCCATCGTTCCTCACAATTAAATTAGATATCCATCCATGACGCTCCGAGCCTATTCCTATAACAATACAGCTCGATCAATGTTTCGGATTCACATTCACAAACGAAGAAAAAATCGGTATTTTATTTGCTGGTAGTAAATAATGCTTATATTTCACCTCAACGACCAAGCGTTTCAATGTCGATATTTCATTAAACATACCTATCCGTCAAGTACGGAGCATCATTATAGTACATCAGTTTTATACTCGTCAATGTACAATGACCTCGTGGTTGTAACAGAATATTAATGTTTGTGCATCATTAGTCTTCTCATAAATATGCAACTTATGTATAAGTATTTTTAAGGACACGTATTTAACAAGGAGCTTTTAAACGATATACATAGTACTTTTGAATTAAATTGATAAAGATCAATAATATATTCTAAAGAAGAGCATAGGCATAGTAAATCTTCCTTTTTGTTATGAATAATGCTACTGTTAAATGCGCATTTAGGATGTTAAACTGCATTCCGAGTGGAACAAACATTTTCACACAAACAACCTTAGTTTTGAGCCAAAATGAATATTCATGTGTTTTATGAGTTCACAAACCTACGAAATCATTGAGTTGGTTAAAAAAACATTTGATTACGTGGCGGTCGGGCCTGTTTCACAATCAGAACACTACTTAGGTACTACGTAACCCTGATAACCATAATTTTATTAAGTAAATTTTCGTAGAAACCATAAAATATAAATGCACATTTTATTATCATTACACCGTTACATTCAGTTTGTTACGAGACAAGTACAGGGAACCGAACCCCAAATCGCACTATCCTTACAAACCGTATCTACGTACTTCTTCGGTAAATAATGTAGATAATTCACAAATAGAGCAAACCACAGTTAATTTTATACGCATTAGCTCAATTTAACCGAAAGACCAAACACGTAGCACGGGAGAGGATATTTCGTAAGCCAACCTCGGCGCCCAAGCGTGACTCAGCGGCCGGACTAGATGACACGCAGTCATGTCTTACTACGAGTACGTACACGAAAATGCTCTAGCAACTGAGTTGATATTTAATGAAGAGACGTTATCTGTTAAGTATTGTGATTTGTGACAACCATAGTTTATTACAGACTCAAAGCTTTTCTTTTCCCTGTTTATCCGTTGTATTTATTAAAAGTAAAAAAGATAAAGTACGTGTGAAATACAAGAAAATTTCCTAAGTAACACAGTACAGGGTAATGAGGGCGTAAATATAATTTCATAAATCTATATAGAATACGAATAATCATGTTATTATTAAGAGGGGTTGAAATGGTAAAGCTCAGGAGATTGCCATTTAATTAGCCTATAGCCGAAGATAAACTGTCAGCGTACGTAAGTAACAATGTATATAAACATCACCTCAAGAACGTCGTAATAATGTACCCAAAAATTACTACAGAATAAAGTAAATATTTATTTATATGTATTTATATACAGTTATAAATATAATATGCCTTCACGAGTGCGATCGTAAAGATATATTGATTTCCACTGACATTAAATTTCGACCGCGTATGTTCATGTTCGAACATAGGCGATTTAGTTACGCTAATTAAAAAAAATATCGAATGTGTGATCCTCTCTCTGTCATCGACTTTAAAATTTAAAAAGCGAAAGCTTCAATTTCAGGTAATTGTTAGATCCTTTCACTGTGAAGATTCAAATTAACGTGTACAGCATTTCGCAACATATTTTTAATTGCTCATTTACAAGATCCCAAATACTAAATGATAATCGCGTACTAAATCTTTAACACGACGCAGTTGTGTGTATGAGGGAGTGTTCTCGTTACAAGATGGCTCTAACCGCGCGGTGATCTGGTTAGTGGAAAGATAACAATCGTAGTAGAAACTAGAGCACCGCAACGCGATGTGGGCGTCGAGGCGGACTTCAATATGAAATATCTATTGAACTTTTCAATTTAAGCAGTAATCTAAATTACTAAACTCTAAGCAACTCGATCTGATTTTTAAGTCTATAGTCAATTTCTGTGCCCGTATTTTTTCACCAAATTCTCAGTGCAAACGTAAAACGTTGTAGAAATATCTGTTACTGAGTTAGATGCAAAAACTCCACAAATTGTATTGTTTGACGGACAGAAATATAACTACTTCCTCAAGAAGTGTCGTTGACGCTGTAAGGCTTTAGGTTAGGCAACATGAAAATGTCCGCGTTATTTGACAAATCAAAGCGATAAATCAGGTTGGTTGTTTGTTCCAGAACCTGTAGATATGACAATATAATTTGACTTGTCATATTCACATCTATCATAATGTTATCTAGTTATTATGGAAATACTATGATTTATACCTGCAAATAGGTACCTATAGACCGAAAGATCACGGAATTGTAGGTATTAGGATAATTTTTTAAACAACATATCACAAGTACATGTGGTGCCATCTATCGTCGAATAGCAGAAGGTTGCATATTACAATGACTAATAAGGCGACACGCACGATCGCTGCTTCGTTTAACACAGAACGTATACATGCATCGCGGAACCGTGAAATGTCGCTAGACACTGACAGCGATGTCGCAACTTTAGGCTAATCGTGTAACACGATAAGTAATTCTCGATGTAAAATAAGTAATTGCTTAATAGCAGAGCCGTATCACAACATCAAGTTAACGCAATAATAGGCAGCCGCGCCACGTGACCTACGCGAGACTGGAAAGCTAGAAGGCTAAGAAATCAACTATAGTAACTACCTAGTTAACAATAGCTTACACTCCTATGAATCTGATTCACTTATAGCGATAGTGTAAATATAATAGCCCGTACAATATCGCGATTGTGATTAAATATTTCAAATGTCGATTTCAATTAGGTTACAGTAAAAACCCGGGCCATTCAGTTTTTTATGGGACGGTCGGTTCATTCAATGGCCGGTCGTGGCAAAAACATCCACTATCTGATCTGTTAACACAGTAGCGTAAATTAATAAAATCATTTTTCGTTTCGAACAATTGTTTGTAAATATAATTGTGTAGTTACATATTTATCATACAGCGCTCATTTTTTTACTTCCGTGATAATATTATAGTGGCATTTATATTTATATTCCTCCATAACACCTACTTTACGATTATAATCTATAAACTTAACATCACGCCTGTCATCCCCAAAGGAGTAGTCAATCCGAGATCTTTTGTCGTAAATGGCTACCCTCTCGAAATTGTTTCGGAGTACACATGCCTCGGGCAGATATTGCAGTTAGGTAGAAACAATTTTGAGAGAAAGGTCACGAAGAGAATTCAGCTGGGCTGGGCAGCATTTGGTAAATTACGTGGAATCTTCTTCGTCATCCATACCGCAGTGTTTGAAAACGAAAGTTTTCAACCAATGCGTCCTACCAGTGCTGAAGTATGGAGCTGAAACGTGGACACTCACGGTGCGCGTACTCCACCAGTTCAAAGTCTGCTTTTTTGCCGAATGCCTATGCCGCGGCCCGCGAAGCTCGCCGAACGACGCACAATAATTCACGAACACTCGAGTTTCGGCGCGGCCGAAAGGTTTGGCCATTTTTGGCCGAAATCTAAACTAAGGCCGAAACTATATTTTTTGGCCAAACCTGGCCGAAACCGAAACCGAACCTTCGGTCGGTCACTAATTTAAATCGAAAGTTCCATGGAATAGGTGACGAGCCTATTGACTTACCCAGGGCACGATCCAAACTCCTATTCATTACAAGAAATTCTAAATAGGAAAAATCAAATAGTACCCGGGATTTGAACCCAGGACCTCACGATCGGTAGTCGCGTTTGCTATAAACGCACTTGCTGGACAAACGAGGCAGTCGTTATTATCTATAATGTTGCTTATTTCCAGAAATATTTAAATCATGATCATCATCAACAGCCCATCTCAATCCACTGCTGGCATTAGGCCTTCCTCTAAGAGGTTTTAGCCATAATACTCATCTCCATGGGATTGGGAACTGCAGAACATGGCTTCTCGCACCGCCTACGCTGCTGCCGATAGACGACCAGGGCATGTAGCCATGCCTGGGTAGGTTACCCTACGCTGCCATCAGCCAGCACTGAGTTTAGGAGCCTCTTACAACACACGATTATCCCGGCATAAGTTTGGGAAATATATTCTTTCTCCGTCTCGATATGGATAAATGTATAAAAACTCTGCAATTATTTTACTCTACAAGACAAATGTACACAATCAGATCGAAAGAAAGACGTCTCAGATCTGTAAGAATAAATATATTTTTGTCACTTCGTGCTCCCTACCCTGTGAGGTATCTGGAGTAACAATACAATAATAATGCATAATAATATACAATAGTGCTATAAATGTATATCTAATATCTTTATATACACATTAGATCTACCTGTTTTAAAGTATTAGTAATAAATCTACTTGTCATTTACTGTAAATGATAATGAACAACTTAACATACATTTCAATACATGAATATTGAGTTATCATAAACTGCACGTATCTTTTCAAACCTACCTATTTTCTTACTGTTGTGTGGGTAGAGGAATTTTAAACAGATTTCATACCCGACACGATGTTGAGGATATTGCTTGAAATTAGCTAAAATAAACATTGAACATTGGCCTTGTGCATAAACAAGAGGAAGTGCACACTATTTATAATGTTAAGATTCGTAGAAGCCAAATAGAAAGGTCAGCCAGTTATTAACTAAGGTTTACTTCCGACAAGTCCACTCTCGCCAGCTTACATTTCCATAATAATTATATTTGAAAAATATTTGCATAAATAAAATTACTTATCAAACACATAGTTTATACGGCTATGATTTATCACAACGGATGTAGCGAACGTAACGTTACCAGAAATAAAGACTGAATGATTGAGTGAATGATAATAAATAAGTAATTGCGAGGTTAATCGATATTAATATTACCTAGCTATATGGAAATAAATATAATTAAAAAAGTTGTTAAAACTGGTGATCTTACCTGAAGTAATTTAAACCAAGAACTTAAAATGGATGCCTTGTATAAACGTTTTGGAAATTAAACTATTACAATATTTTAAAACGCTTTCCTATTTTGTATTCTATCTAGAATTTTTAAGTCCCCGCCCGCTTGCATGTAAGGATGACGAAATTAAAAATATGTCGTCTATTGAAGCCCTCAAGATAAACTAATGATGTCTATATTTGTAAAACATGTAAAACTAATGAATATTTCAGATTGCAACATGAACTCGTCGATACCTAATTCAGTAACATCTGTGAATGATGTGATCGCACTATCGGAATCGGAATATCGGCATCTTCATTGCACGCAACTTAATTCACACTTAATAAAAATGAGCGACGCGATTGCTTGTTCCGTCACGTTGCGTGCGTCACGCGTCATACGTGAATCCCTGCACGCACGAAACACATCACGCTAGTCGCTAGCCACTAGCTGTTAGCCACCAGTTGTCGTTAGCCGCTAGCCGCTAACCGCATCCTGCTCGCACTACAATTACATGTTTGAAAACACGTCCTTCCTCTTCAATCAATAATACTTCATAACATTTTTTTAACCTTTTGTAACTCAAAGCGACTTGTGACATTGTACCACATATTTCTTTCACGCTGTTACGAACTTAACAACGTGACTTGAACGTAAATATTATTGTTATTACGCATTTAAAAAATATGCCTACGATATTAAATATTACTATACCTATACGGAATACGTTTTACGATAAATCATTGTTTCATATTTTATGGTTATTATACAGTAGAATACTCCATGAGAAGTCTTGTTTTATTTACAGGTGACTTTAATTAGTAAATAATCATTCGAGTTTCGAACAGTTTCTCACGGCGCTCCTATCTTTAGACACAGGATTATGAAGCCGGAGATATCCAAAGTTTGGAGTCGTGATGATATCCGCGCGATAAACTTAATGAGACAACGCGAAAGAGCGCAGCGAGTCGTGAACGAGTAAGGCGACGACGCGATAAGCCTCGCTCGCGCCGGCCGCGGCCGCAGGGACCTTGAACACAACCGCGCTCCTTCCCTCGATATAATAATAAACCGCTCAGTCCGTCCCGAGCCTTTACCGATACTACACGAACGATATCACATCCATCAACGATCCACCTCGCGCAACTCGTTCTTATGACACGCGATAAACTACGAACAATGTATCCCGCGGCTTCGTACCCCGAGTAACATTTCAGTGCTAGTGAAACAAAACATATTCTTGTAGTGATACTGTGATGAATGTGCCAATTCTCTTTGTGCCATATTACACCGTTGTTGTTTTGCCAGTGAAATAAAAAAGGTGGGTAGAACAATAATTCGAATGATGTATGTTATGTCCTGCTGACACACTCCTAACTGTACTTGAATATGACTAAACATTTTTTGAATTAAAACCTGTTTGCATACGGCTGCTTGTAACAGTTCTCATTATTATATAGACCAAACCGCTGATATATTCAAATGGAAATTGCCGTAAAAGTTCTCACCTGAGGTGTATTTTTAGGATTACAATAACTGAAAAGCAACTGTTATGAACGAAAGATACATAGACTGAAGAATTTACTACAAGAATACTAAATATGTTACACATACCGAAAAAAATCAGTTAAAAGAAAGGCTGAAACACAGCAAAGAAGAATTTCAGCAGTCGACTTATGCAAACTATCAAGAAAAACTGACAATAAATCACCAATACTCTATCTCTATCTCTAAATATATGTAAAGTAAGCAAATTAATAAGCGATAAAAAACCACGGTCTTAAGGTCAAACTCCTCGATAAGTTTTTTATACTACAAAAATAGTAGGTAAACCGACATACAGGTCATCGTCAAGTGATTTGAGCTGCAACTTACTACCTGCCTACTGCATCCATTATGACACCCATATCAATATTCCCTTAAAAATGCTAATTTGCGTTCTTATGATTGAACTCATTTGTCCCCACATTTTCGCACCCTTTTCCTCCAAACTGAACTCAATGCATTACACAATCTCTACGTGAGTGAAACAAGTTTCATAAAGACATTTCCAAGTTTCATATCTCCATAGATTAAAACATTTGACATTTCCTTTTTGTTTTTTATTGATCTCAATGCAATGCACATACTCCGTGATTGTAACAAGTTCATTAAAGACACTTCTTTATCGTAACTCCATATTTGACATTTCTTCTTTGATGTTTTACTGTAGGTACTGTAAATTTTTTACATTGTATGAATTTATTTTTGATTTGCAACTATTATTTCGACTTACGGACTTTGTACGGACCGTGAATTAATTAGTGTAATAAGTAACGCCAAGAGTTAATTAAATAAATACAAAAATAACAATTAATCAATAGTTAAACCGTAAACAGAATTATCTATTATTCCTATCACCTTGTAAAACACGGAATGGCTATTCCTTAATAGTAGTAAATACTGCTACGTTCCGCCAAAGTGAACAGAACGTGACTATAATATCGATCGGCTCAAACAATCTAGTTGCCTTTCGATTACTCTAAAACACTGTAAGTTACGAAAAGTAACTATAGTAACGTACATTAACTAACAGTCCAATTCTTGCAGTTCTGTTATCAATTAATACTATCTAACTGGTAGTTTTTTCAACGACTGACCAAAATGACAGAAACAGTCGCTATTAGATTTTCGTTGCAGATTTAAATGGGCTAAAGGTTACTTGTCTTGTATCTGCTGCCTGTTCTTTTACTTCTCTCTTAAGCAATATCGATTAAAGAAATTGTTAATAAAATGGTTGCAATATGACAATTAAATATACTATTTTATGTTATTTAAATTCAAAAGATAAGTCTTAACGTTTCTCTGCCAAATCTCCCTTAAAACTTACGAGCTCAAAGAAATAAATGTCAACGGAAAACATCGTTTATAGCTTACTAGTGTTATAGTAATGTTTAACCGAGCTGAATAATCGCATCAGCTACTTGTATTTACTTAAAATGGCATTTCGCAACATGTTTTAAAGAACATTGTGCACTAACTTCGTTACTGCGTATTAAAATGATACTCTTAACTCGTGTTAATAGTACTTGACCGCAATTAAATTGGACATTTTCAACACAAATCCTTCACGCTCATATCCATATTATGTTTAACATAAAATTCATTTATTGATACTTGCAGGATATAATAATAATATCATTCCAACAAAGTGTTCTTGCTGCGTTCGATCGTATGTGCAACACTGCGTATATAAATTATTATCTGTGACAATTATCTATTTCTATTAGGAAATTATCTTGTAAAGTGAACAAAAAGTGAAACACTTTGTCTACGTAATTAGATGACAAATAAGTATTAATAGTATTAAGATCACAAATTTTAAATCTGATTGAGTAATCACACTTAAAATTTACTAAGTGCTAATTATGTACAATCAAAATAACTGATCAACCGTTCAACTAAATCAATAAATTAAACAATCTTTAATAATTTCTTAGAACTGTATTATGATAATTTTTTTGATTAAGAACTTTACGTTGCCCTACCTGAATTATTAGATAGTCTCTGAATTATTAAATAGATAGCCCCGAAAACTATTTAGTTGTCAGGGCGTACTAAAAATAAGTATCTTTAAAATATATAGAGTTTTTGACATAAAAGTGTTGATTTGATAAGGTAGGGATTGCTTAGTTTGGATTTCAGCCTTCCGTTACGTGGTCTGAAGTTCACATCCGGACAATTACCTGTGATTGTCGTAAATTGTCCACGTTTTTAGATATCACTTGCCATTACGCTGAAGGAAATAACGCTTAAAAACTTGCTTACATTAGGGATCTCTATGTTTTATGTGATCTGCAAAGTCTGCCTATCCGCATTTGGCCTGTCTGGCACACTATGGGGTTAAATGCTCTCGTTATGAGAGGAGATTCATATCCGATAGTAAAACTATTGAAGAGTTGAAGATAAAACGACACAAAAATTCGTTAAGTTGTATTTGAACGAAGAAAATATGAGATAACAAATACATAAAGTGTAAAGTTTCCAATACATGTCGCATAACATTACCTAAAGAAATCAAAAAGAAGATCCCACTAAGATATGTAACAAAAATGTATAATTGTTTTGAAAAATAATGACGGGCATAAAAAGAGCATTATTTGTCATGTAGTCTGTAGTTAAACGGATATTGTCGTGGAAAAACCTGAATAATGTTTATTTACTGCAGCCAATCGTTGAGGCATCGGGTTTTATCACAAAGCAAGGTTGTCGCCCCCATTATACTGACATTTAGCAATAAGGGTATACTGAGCCAGAGACCAATTTATAACACATCTGTATAACAGCTGAGCTGTAAAAATAAAAACAGATGAATCGTCAGATGGAAAGAAAATTATATTTTACTTCAAAGAAACATTAAGACTATTATTGTCATTTTGAAGTGCTAGAACGCTAAGTTTGACTGTATCACTTTGATCTTGTAAGCAAATCTACAAGTTGCTTCTAAACAGTACAGGTGTATTCACTTTACTGCTGTTTACGTATCAGAAACATACAGACAAGATACGGAGACTTAGTCTACGAGGGAGTAGTGTATATTAATCACCTGTGAAACATATTCGTGTTTGAGAAACATGCCTATAGCAGTCTACATCCATCCGTCACAAACTAAACTCGCGTGGACTATATAATAATCGCTATATCTCGCTATATAAATGGTATACAATAAAATTAAAAGGTATACCCTAAAACTACGTTCTTACATTACTTTGTTTAGACAGCATGAACGAATTCACAGATAAATTAACAATAAAGCCTGCACGTTCTTCTTTTAAATAGTAGATCTTACACCCCACATAATACCTAGGTATAAAAATATTTGTAAACACTTCGTATAAGTAATTATTCTTGTTTTGATGATCGGTCAATGTGAAGTAGTCAAATAGAAGCCAGATTGCCAATGGCCTTTGGGCGACCTCGCGTGTACGTCACGCTGAATCTATGCACACTACGTCAGCGTCGGACCGAGCGTTCGCGGAAACAGTTGGAAGAAACTATTTAAATCAGACACCTTCACTTCAGCTGACCTGCATCCGAACATGCATTATTACACATCTTACGTTCACTTATAACGTTACGAATGCGCTGAAACATCGCAACACTTTACGTGTTTTTAGTTTTTACGTATTCACATGATGTACGCGCGTTAAAACGATTCGTAACTTGTGTTCCGGCGTTGTGTAAGACGGCCAGTGCAAGGTTGACTAGTCAACGGCTTACTGGGAGGCAGCATGCACTTTCGCGAATTATAACTCGAGAATGCCGCTGATCAGCATTTATTTTGAATAGCTTTTTTTGTTTTTAATTCGTACGCAAGCGGAAATTGTTTAGTGAAACAGGATATTATATTGAGTGCGGAATGCGTGGTTGCGTTGTTCCAATATTAAAATTTATTGAAATTTCTTTTATGAATAATGTTTATTCAATGTTCATGCTCGTTGAATGTACGGAATGTTCTGATTTAATGCTTGGCATTCCAGAAATATAGTTGATGTACCCACACAGAAACTGGAGACTAGATTTTGTTACCTAAACCTAAAATAAATTGAAATTTCAGGAAAATTCAATGAGATCTTAAAGATTATATATTTCTCGTAACACGCTATAAATGTGTTATTTGAAACAAATTACCTTTTTGAACGTTCGGCTTTTGTGCTACTGTATGTCATTGTTATTAGCACAGAAAAAACAAAGTAATGTGACCAAATTTATAACAACGGCTGTCATTTCCGCGGTTTGGGCCGTGTTCACGCGTTTAGCAACCCAGTGCGACCTTTGTTTCTTTTGGCGCCAAAATCCCTACTGAAAATAAATAATATATTTTGTTTGTTACGTTCCATTAAGTAAGTATTATGCCCATATCTATTATATAGCATATATTTGGCACTCGATATTCTGCCTAAACCGTATAGGAACTGACGTAATGATACAATAATAAAATGACATCGTGCCTCTATTTCCCCGAAGGATGGCCAACGGAATTTAGTACCTACTTTTAGTTTTTACCCGTTATATAATACGTCCCATGGAATAATGTAACATGGATACATATTGTTTTAATCTTTTATCGGGCCTAAAATTTCCAATAACGCTTTACAAAATATTCAACGCTATTGTAAACACTTTAAAACTTTAAATACTAGGTACATGTTACATTCTATTTCGAAATTTCACTTTGTAATTTACTTTATTCTACTGTTGTGACATAAAAGTATGTAAATACATATGATTTACGCACAAAGATGACATAAAAACTAGAAAATGCAGTATGATTACAATATGGAATGCACACGTGTATAATAGAATATCATCATAGATATTTCCTTTCCTATTTATGACACGTATAAATTACTACTATATCCAGTGGAGTACGCTGGTTATATTAGTTACTTATAACTGATATAACCACGACCACCTCGCACTCAGTAATTTAATGGAAACTATAAAACCAATAAAATCAAAGTCAATAACTCGTTGCGGTTGCCACACGAAGCTATGCGCTTCGCTCTCCGGCGCACATATTAATTTCAAAGACATTATCTGTTCAAACAGACTGGAATTCACTTAATTCAGTTAATGCAGCTATCTAACTCAAATATCTAATTACTGGGCCTTGGCTCGAATACCGTGTGTCCGTTGTTTTTGTGCCAGGCTGTCATTTGAGAAGGTTGTACCGGAGCACACCTCAATGCAAACTTGTTGCGCGGCTGACTTGTCTCATGTTAATGTCAGAACCAGTCGCTTGAAAAATGACCGGCTCACAATAGAGGACCATCTACACATTACATCCGTCTACATGATTTATTGGATCGCTGTGTACGTAGTGTAGTTACAGCAGTGTAGTAGTTACCTAGTGTGATGAAGTGTTGCCGCTATCAATTTATCATTAAGCAACTTGCCTGACAAACAAGTGTTGCCAGTTAATATGAATATGCACAGATTGTTGTCAATGATACCAAGCGAAGGATTGCTTTGTGGGTTACTGTGCTGTTGTTGTTAAATGTACGTTATTTAAATATACTAAATATTTTATTCTTTAGTCTCATTCAAAAAAGAGCACATCCAATCCTAAATTCATTCGTTCATTACCGAAATTAAATATAGGTATATATAATATATATGATTAAATCCCCTTGTGTACTTGTATTACAAATGTAATAAAAACAGCATTATGCTAAAACGGAAATTACCATGTTAAAGCGTTTGCACGTTGCACGATATGTGCAGATGATGTTGAACGGGCAAGGTCAAGTTCCAAGCGACCGATTGGAACTCTGGTTATGTAATCGCCTGCCCACGCCGCCGTTTATCTATAATTCCATACATAACACTGTTCGCCTTCCTAATCCATCACTAGACACCCGCAACGTCGCCGCGAACAGGTGGCCGCATTGAGACAGGTTGCCAATGACTTTCACTAACATTATAGACGACTAGACTCATTAAACGCTTTCAATGATTATCTTCATGAATATCGTAGCGACACTAGCCGCTTACTATGAGTACGATATTCTAACTTTCTAAGTTGGATGGTTGAATATGCCTAATATCGTTTGTCTGCTCGATGTCATTACATAATCTACGATTTAATTGGCTTCATCTTAATAAAACATATATAATTTAATAAATGCCATTAAGCGCGATATCCCACTAAGGTAGACAAATAAAACTGTAGAGCAACTGTGCACTACTTATCTGAAATGCTAAACTAATAATAAAAGTATGAACGACATTCGAATATGTATTTTTAAATTATTTTTGACCACAGGACGTGACGCCATCTCTTGAATAGGGCTGTTCCGAGCTAGTAATCATATATGCTATGAAAAAATCATATAATTGTAAAATTTTGATCCAGACCACAGCAATAAATCACACATTCAATTGTTTTCTTTATACAGTGAGATTTGGATAATATTTGTTATATGCACAATATGAACACTGATTAAATTTTTGGACCTTTTTAATGTGTTGCTAACTTAATATTACAACCATTGACAGGTTTAAGAGCTACTGGGTAGGAAAGGCACCAAATAGTTTTAGATATATTATCAGCGTCAAGATTAATATAATGCTATCGGATAGTATGCATTCCGTTGAGCTATATATTGTCAAAAAAACATTCTAATTACCTTTCTAATTATTCTTCAAGTATTAAAATTGACAATAATGAATTTTTGTTTCTAAACAGTAGAGATTTTAGCGTGTTGTAACCATAACAAATAAAATTGTCAACTGCACGCCCATTTATCGAACCTACACAATTTAGACATCGACCCTAAGCACACCAGGCCTGGCGTTGCGCAAAGTTTGCTTATCAATTAAGCAGTTTCATGGATATAGCTATACGTCTAACCATTACTTAAAAAAAACTAAATAATTAACAGGTGTTTATTTTATTTGTTTACTCATTTAAATAAGTGCAAACTTAACTGTCACAAATATCTATTATATTATAATCTATATATTAATATAAATGGTTTTATTCAACTTAAGGTATTTGTAATACATATTACACATACATTAAATATTAACGACAAACAATATTAATCTTTTTATCACACGTGCCCTATACTTAAATAATTTTACGTAACATCACGCCTGTTATCCCAGAAGGGGTAGGCAGAGGAGTGTAGTAAGTAAACGCCCACGGTTCATCAATTACGTTTAAATCCCATGGAATAGATGGTGAGCCTATTGCCACACACCGGGAACAATTCTACTAATTCTACAATTCTACTATAAATTCTAAATTAGACACATCTAATAGCACCCGACCTCCCGATCGGCAGTCGCGCTTGTAACCTCTCGATCAACAAGGCAGTAATAATAACTATCTATTACCATATTGAATTAAGCGCTTTCTGAAGCCTATGAAAGATGTACATGCAACCTCAAGAAGACCCAAGACCTTATAGCAATCCTTTGATAACTAAGGCGACGACTAACATCAAGAAACTATGCATAAATAAAATAAAATTTCATCTTACGTATAAGCAGCCTTATAGACTACGTGGCTTCACATAGGTGTCTTAAATAGCACGCCATTGAGCACCTTCAGATCTTGGTGTCCAACCACTGCCAACCACATTGCGTATATTGCCATTCCATCTAACTAGAGGACGTCCAACATCATATGTATTTAAATAAGCGTACTATGAATATTGAGGTTTCAAATGTCAATAATAACTCATAGGTACAGTTCTCGTATTAAGGTTTTAGGGCCAGCGTGTTGTGCGAAGGCCTCACAATATTGTATAACATGACTTTGTAATTACTTAAAATGTCAATATATTGCCTCAACATATTGACGCTGACGTCATTGTCTATTTAGGAAGTATGTACGCTTGTTGGTAAGACAGTACTCGAGAATTTTTAAAGCAGCTGAACGATTATGTTATAAAACATTAGGAAACGACTATTTTTCCAGCAAAATTCATATTGAATACATATATTGCTACAGTATATACATGTTGTAGCAATATTACAAATGTAAGCAAAAGTTTGATTTTGCAAAATCTGTAATATTTATCTATACCAGGGGTGGCCAACAATTCATTATTATTGTCCTTGTGGGGATATACCCCAATTATGATTCATTAGTCAAAGATATGCAGACACGGTCTTCTCATTAATACATACATTATAATATGTAACTAAAGTGATTTAATAAATTTTGTTAATCTTCATACCGTTTTAATCGAATCCTTCTTCCATTATTAATTTTCCTTGCCTACTTGCCCTTGCTTACTTTAAGTACGGATCAAAATAGCCATCAAGCAGTCTAGGTCATTAATGTTAATAGCACGATTTTTACTAGTGCGTTATCATTGACATTATCGTCAGTCTGTCCTTCCTAATTAACAGGACACAAACACTGGAAAAACTACCTCCATGACGATAAACTCAATCTAAAACCCACACTTGTTTATGCACGTTTAACATACCCACATACTTCGTTTATTCATAAAACGATTGCGGCAATTCTCCTTCATCTCACACTCAATCTGATTACACTTAATGATGCATGCGTTATAGAATTAAATATTAAAAGCACGTTCCGAAACATTTATAGAGTCGTCAACATCACAATAAGCAAGGCCGGTAAAGACACAAACATCTGCCGTCAGCCATCCTTACTAAAGAACGTACGAAGGATCAACAGAGTGGTGACTCACGTGGACCTAACACGGAATACGACGTGTGGTTTTCCGCGTAATCTTTCCTTATGCAACATACTTTGAAATTCTTTTAACATACTGACGTCATATCTAAACTTTTAGCTACTTAAATAATGATTTACGAAAGTATAAATTAAGAAATATTGCATGACGAATACCACACACAACATCTTTTTTTAGTAATAATAAATCGTCGCTCTAGCTACCTTCCGGGGGGCAGAGAGTATTGAACGCCAAATATCTTTTTTTCTCTACAGACCTGATGTAATCTTTATGATAATAAAAAAATGTGTAGTAAAATAATATACTCTTATGAATAGAAAAGTTTATAATAAAAATGTAACTATCATAATCTAAGTGAGTTGACCCTGACTTGTCTATGAGTGTCCTTGCTATCACCCACGGATACCTGAGGTCATCCGACCTGGCATCCGGTGGCCTTTACCGTACAGGCAACGACCGATCAATTCTTCCGGATAACCACATGTTGAGGCCGCCGATGAACTAACTAAGCGGCCTAAAAAATGTCTTGTCATTGTTTCTTGTCATTGAAACTACACGTGTACTGTCTTTACATGTTTTGGAAACTACGTAGAGAGAGCAAACAAGTTACACTTTCATATAGATCAAATTTTATAGCCACATTTGCTATATGTAACACCCTTTTTAGCTTGTGTAAGATGCATACAATAGATCGCTTGGTACCTATTAAAATAAATATATCAGAAATTGAACCAAAAAGTTGTTTTGATATTTTAGAATTGATTTTTCACACTTTATAGGTACAGCTAATAATTTTATACCTCTAACATTATCTCTTTGAAATATACATTAAATATTAATATATTAATGAATTATATTTAACTGCTACTTATAAACTCAATATCAAATAACTTATAAATTGAATATTCATATATTTATAAAGTGAATATTGAATAATAATTTAAGTTAATTTAAAAGTTTGTAATGGGCATTTAATTATATATGTATGTACATACTGCAGTGCTAACTAATGTGAAAAACTAAAGTATTCTCAATGAAGCTTTTTATGAACTGTCTGTTGTAACTAAATAATAGCCTTTGTAATGAGTTCGCGCCATTAGACATAATTGTGACATTGAACAACATTACATATTATATTATGCACTTCGAACAAAAAGGTGAACATTTTATGTGAATAACATACGATCCACTCTGATATAAAAATCCAAATCAATATTGAACTTCATCTTTGTTTTATGTCGTAGTTTTTTTATTGAATTATAAATATTACTGTTAATCACGACGATGAAGACGATGGTGCTTCCATCTAGGCGACGGTGTTGCCAACTAGCCACTGTCATTCCTTATATTCGACGACCATATTTTTTAGAATAATTGCCATTTTAGGACAAAGTTAAAATCATTGTAAACTGAAAAAAACAATAAACATTAAATTATACCATGCACATGCGTATTACTTCGTAGATACCTACATGTTTCAAAAACGCTCTAAACATTAGTGCAGATAATGTATGACTTCATGGTCACAAAGTTTAGCTTACAAAAGTTAATGTTATAAGATATAGCACAATTCAGTGTAATAATTTTATTTGACAAATTTTGATCGCTCCTTTCAACAGCTAGTAGTTAGCTTACAGATATAAAATTTTCAGTCAACAACACGTTGACAGAACCTTTCGTAAGCCATTTGATCGGCAAAAGGTAGCGAATGTTCTAGTCTTACGACGGCCCCTTGATTTTGAAAAATAAAATTGCCATTAAATAATTCTTTTAAATCAAAAGTTTCTTTTATAGGGCGTTATGGAAAATTGATTAGAATACCAAAAATTTTAACGATGTAATGAAAATTGTAACACACGTTGATTTTAGGTTTTAACTAAAGCATGCGTAATGTTTTACGCTTTTTACGTTTTAAAACATGCAGTGATAGCCTAGTGGTTAAGAATTCAGCCTCTCACTCCGGGGGACCTGGGTTCAAATCCATGGCGCGCACCTCTTTATAAAAGTGCGTTTTAAATTTAAATATCACTTGCTAACGGTGAAG
>DWME01001814.1:0-23113 GCA_018244795.1 Parelbella ahira ahira
GCTTACAATTATTTATTCAGGAACATCGCTAAAGAGGTAAGTTGGAACTTCCCTGAGGGTTCATTCAGAACTATTCTCGACGAGTATAAGCTCGTTTTTGTACGCGCGTAGAAGCGAGTATGCCAAAACGTATGTAAAACGCGCCCAAAGACACTGGTCTGAAAGAGCTCTTATGCTTATTTCAGAACAGATAATGAATAGTGTATAGAATATAAGTGACGGTGAAATTTAGCCTAAAACGTAGTCTGTACTGCAATGTGCAACTAATACTTATTCGTGCCATATTTAATTTCTTTAATGAATCATTTCAAATAGATCTTTTCAATTAAGTTTTAGGAATATATTCAATAACAAACGGATCAGTTACTGTAATGAAATATTTTTCTTAAATGTGTAATGACGATTATTTTGTTTAAAAAATCACTCTCATTTCAAACATACATAAATATCGTTTTCATAGTCATACGCGCTGCATCTTTTCGTCTACGTTGAACTTCGACTTGTTCCTTTTGTTTTCGTTTCTTTTTTAATGTGGCAAAAAGTTCACGCTAGAGAGCGTATATTAACATTATAATTATAAATAAACATATTTCCTGCTGCATTACAACTTTATTTCTTATCCTTATTAACATTTTGCAATTGTACATAGATATCTACGTTTCATGAAAAATATTTTTACTTCTTTACCTAGTTATTTTTTTTTAATTCTCAGTTGTCTTTGTAAGTATATCGATCTAGGTGTCAATTATTCGTAGGGAATCACGTACTAATACTTTGACAAATGACATGATTGTGTCAATAATTTAATCAATAGACAACAAGCAAAAATGTTGTCAGTATATAGATACAGCTACCTACTGCACTATTTTTTAATAGGTCTTTAAAAAAAATGAATGGCTATTTTCCCAACGGACACAGAATAAAATATTAAAATTTTGAAGCATGTCGTGGAAAAAAATTGTCGATATTCGTGGAAAAAAGGGTAGCAATCTCACTCACAATCACAATCACAATCAGATCACAAATCACAATCAGAGGACGTCACTTTGAGAATCCACCACTACTTTTTCTTAGACGGATATTATTAACCTTCATTACTTATATATAACATATTGCACTTGCTGTAGCTACTGTCTGTAAATAAGTATTTAATACTGTACTGAAGTACGTACCTAAAGGTTATTAGGGTTACGAAGATTATGGAGACAATTAGCTAAGCAAATTTTTTGTAGTAGACATAATTGTCACTTTATTACCTACATTCGATAGATCTCAGAGAAACGTAACCATTGATTCAGATTTAAAAATTGAGTAACTGAGTTTAATGTTTTATTTTTATATCATCGCGCCAGGTCCTTTATGGGCTGGGCGGTGCCGAGTGCCAAATGTCTCTATTCTCACCGACGTGATGTGCTTCTTTTACATTGATCACTTTCACACACACTCCGATTTCAGAAAGTTTTGACTCGTCCATACGTCAAGATCTAATTTATATGGTCATGATAGGTGAGACAAGGTCTTCCTCGGCACATGCTTCCGTCAACATTCGCATTGCATACTACATTCTTTCTTCATATCCGAACCATAGTAGATTAATAGATTAATCCATTAATTGAAGTGAGACATTTTGACCGCATATGTATATAAATGAATCTTGCAATTAGGTAGCGAAGGAGCTGAAGTTAGATCACCAGGTGCGTGAGGGCGTGTACACGTGCCTGGGCGGCCCCAATTTCGAGACGGTGGCTGAACTCAACATGTTGAAAATGGTTGGCGTTGACGCTGTCGGCATGTCCACAGTTCACGAGGTAAATAAAGCATTAGAGGAATCGAAATATTCCATTATTCCACAATTACCACAATTACCTATGTAACCACAATTACCTATGAAATAATTCCACATCAGCTCTTTATAAATGCTGTCGATATACCTATTTGTATTTTAACGATTTTATTATAAACGTAATAGTAATCAGCAGCAGCCCTTTTAGAAGGCTTTCTTTATAATTAATTGTATTTTAACGTTTTCATTACATATGTAACGTACTACGTATTCCAGTACTGTATCTTTTGTTAATATTACATCATGTCAAAATGTAAAATATTCCGCGCATTGTTTAATTACAATACATTACAAGCTGATGAAACTTTAAGATCTTGTTGGTTCTTGTCAATAGACAGGCGACTAAGTCAACGTAACGGGGTGATAACATTCTTATCTTACAGTGATTAAAGGTTAATCAGAGTACGAAAAATTTAATGTTTATATTTAATAACGGTAACTGTCTTTCAGACGTTTTGTATTCAACCAGTGATATGCAGCGCTAACCTGTAGTTATGGCAACTTTTCTCTATAATGATCCGGCAGGAAATCTCAATTTATTTTTTTTGGTTAATTTTTTTACATAGGTACATACATATTATATAAAATGTAAATAAATAAATATGTTAATAAAATAATTTTCTACAGGTGATCACCGCCCGCCACTGCGACATGAACGTGTTCGCACTGTCGCTCATTACGAACGAGTGTGTGACGAGCTACGACACTAACGCCGGAGCCAACCATGAGGAGGTGCTGGACGTGGGCCGCATGCGCCAGGACACCCTCAGCAAATACGTGACCAGGCTCGTGGAGGAATTCCAGAAAATAGACCCGGAAACCCCATGAACGTGTCGTGTTGAAAAATGTATAAAATCATACAAGTGTCATGCCTTAAGACATAATATGACGAACGCATTATTTTTCAACACAAACTCAGTTAAGTAGAAATGTAGGCGAGTTTTTACATCTTATCTATTTTCACCGTAAAACATTCGTTTTTAAAACATGTCTATGTGAAGGGCGTGTTTGCCCGACCACGTGTGTATAACTAACAATATTTGCCCTCATACTAACATTTACTAACAAGGATAAAGTTATAATCAGTCCTATTTCTGCAATTTTCGCTATTTAACCATAGCGAATAATCCTATTTACAACTTGTAGTAAGTAGTTCCGATTTCTTCCTAAAGACCTGTTCGACTTGCGTTGCAGATATCTACGTATGTATGTATATTATTATCATTGTATAGTTCTTTAAATTGTATGTTTTGAAGTATAGTAGGACAATAGTTATTAAGTTATTGCATTTTCATACATGTAAGTTGAGGTTCGGACATTGTTTAATAGTAACTAGCAGACTATGGTGCGTTAAATATTAAAAAAAATTACTAAATGCATTAAAATGCTCTAAAATAAAACAAACCGAAACAACGTTAATAACATCATTTGTTTAAAAAATCAATGAAATTGTTATTTAAAATAATCGAGTGAAATTTTGCGCGTTTACTTGATATTTAGGGATGAATTAGATTTTATTAGCGTTTTATTCTAATTATTATATTAAAAATTGTAATGGAAGAAGAAATAATGGACTGTCAAAATGTGCTAATTATGAAGATAGCGAGGTTAGAATAGAGCAGTGTCCAAATTGTGCGCAGGCACAGAAATTTATTATACGAGTAGGTATACTTATTCCTGTCAATTTACAAAAATTGTTGTGACAAATATAACTATTACCTCATGTGTTCGACTGTCAATTGACAATTATAGATACGGTGTTGCCAACAGAGGTGCCCCTATCAATAAAAAATGTTAATACCAACTGGAATATGAGATCTGATCTTGTTGATGTTTATTGTTCAGTTCTGTATATACAAGTTTATAGTAATAAGGTTCCGCCATATTATGACTAGTTAGATCATATTGCACACTAATTATTTCCGCGTTCATTGATGTCGCGGTCATTCTATATCTTTTAGTCGCGACGTCCTTTACTAACATAGATATCTGATATTCTGTGTTATCTTCTACTTAGCGAGTACAATATATATTGAAATGTAAAAAAATTTATAAATAATTTGTGAATTATAATAAAATTTTGTAGGCATTATAGTTTGATTTTAATAAGTAACCCTAATGGGTTTTGAAATTTTGCAATATTTATTTAGCATACTACTAGTTTAATAGTTATATATTTTTTAATAAATATGAAATAAAGTACTTAAAAAATCGTTGACGATTTTTTTGTATCCCGCTTCCTTTTAATGATGAAAGTATGAAAAAATTAAGGAAATCGTTAATACTTTTAGGGTTATTTAGGGAAACATACATTATATCAGTATGTACGTATATTTATAGAAAACCATAAATGAGTAGTTAACTCCCTACTATTCCGCGTGAGAATATTAGGGATTACTTTGAGTTATTGTAGTTTAAAGTATTTTATTAATACCAGATTGCCTCGTTCGTAAAGTGATTGCAAGCGCGACTGTAGAGCGAGTGGTCCTGGGTTCGATTTCTAGTAGTAGAAAATCATAGTAGTAGCTTGGAGCCTAGATATGATCTCAAGGTATAGCAACAGACATCACTCATAATTCACAATGGAACGTAAATATGTATAACAAAATACCCCTTACAGAAAATACGGGCGTGACGTTCTTAATCTCATATTTGCTCCCAACTGTGGATTGTTTTCTGTCTACCTGCAACAGTCTGTACCATAAAAATCTCAACATAATTATATTAGTATAATAACGACCGAACTAATTACTGAATGTCGAGTATTCACTCTTTTTCTGGTAATTTCAGTCATTCACTAGTGAATGTGATCTATCGTATGCTACAGTGACCCGGTTATCATGAACGAATTAAGAATTTTTGAGCAGATATGGAATCAAGGTTAAAGGTGGGTGACAATGTAAATTTAACATTAACCGATAAACGTTACATTTCGATTTAATCGTTAAAATGTCCGATACAACATTGTAATGTAATTGGATGTTTGAAAAGAAATATTCCTGACGTAAAGGGAAAGATTAAATATCTATGTTAAAATCTGGCTTTTATTTATTTTGTCTGCGATCTTAAATATATACAAAGGGTATATATTTGCAGTATATATTCATATATTATTAAAACTAGTTTTCGTAAATACTTAGTTTTTTTAACCGAATTTTAATTATATGAATGTATAGTACTTCCTGTGAGATCCGCTAAAACAATTTTAAATTAATATAATGGCGGAATAAGGCGTACAAGTAAATGTCCATATTGTTATAACAACATTCGTAGTCGGCTCCACAAGTCGGTCGTCCATGAAGTTATAGTTCATGTACCAAGTGACTGATGACTGATCTTTAGGTACCAACTTAAACTATCAGTGCCCGCTGATGTCAAAAAACTACCAATCTTCCATCTTGTTTCAATTATTTTTGGCAATACAATTGCTTTGTCTCAAGGTAGTCTTTAAAAGAACAAAAAAACACATGTTTAAAAACAATGACTTTATTGACAAAATAACAATTAAATACTTACAAATTTAACGAAAACGTATACCTAATTAGGTCGGACTGAAGCGTAAGATGGTATCACTGAACTATTGTGGAGGGTATTCCTTATGTTAGCGCAGCAACTTCAGTAGTGGATTCGTTCGTGCTCTTGGAGCGTGCAACATTGCGTGGACTACGGCGAATGCGTTTTTCTGGACGGGAGTTACGTGAAGGTCGTCATAGACGGAGCTACAATATATATCTTTGCGTTCATTATCTATGCAATAATATGTCTTGCTTTTCCAAGATATGTTTACCTGTATATATTAACACATTTTGTTATAAGAAAAAGATGTATGTCATAGCTACACGCGTGGTTACTCGAGCGTTACTATAAAAATATATTGTAATATATTATTATATGCTCTGCTAATATGTATATCATAGCTGGGTCTATGACGATTTTAAGATGTCAGTGGGTTCTTGTCGCACATTGCGCTCGCATCCCAGTAAACGTAAGTATAGAGATACTATGAATAAAGTAGGTACTATAGAGATAGAGTTGACCTTAAATAAATGCTGAGATCGAAGGTTATTCATTATACATTACTGTGAGATGTTATAATATCAAACTTTTTCCAAGTCTATTCTTGTAATAATTATTCATAAAATCAAATAAGCTTTTTATAACTGTGAAGCTAATAAACATGTGGCGCATTTTGTGTTTATTTTGACGACGACGTGTTGACTCGATGTTAGAATCAAAACTGTGTTCTAGTAGTCATAAACCTATCGTGCCGCGAGTCGTGTGGTGCGCTAACATAGTGAATACCCACCATTATGCACTACCTTAGTGTATGGGGTCATGTGCACATCGGAATGAAGACAAAATTCGTGCACGAACATAATAAAAACTCACCCTTATGCACCACCCTAGTGATTTTGTGGGCACATGTACATCGGCGCGGAGAGAAGTTCGTGTGTGAACATAGTGAAAACCTACCTTTATGTACTATCAGTGTATTGGGAGTGCACGTGTATTAGAGTGAATCGACTATACCGATTTTGTTCCAATATAAAAGAGAGAGCACATACATACATACCTTCAAAAAAAAATAACTACATAATTATTATATTACACTTCGAATCATTCCTTGGCAGCTTATTGACTAGTTAAGGCTCTTGAAAGGCTCTTTGTCATTC
This sequence comes from Parelbella ahira ahira, assembly GCA_018244795.1. NCBI lineage: Eukaryota > Metazoa > Arthropoda > Insecta > Lepidoptera > Hesperiidae > Parelbella > Parelbella ahira. Next base: position 6,517 of record DWME01001814.1, read on the forward strand.
CCGTAATAACTGCATGCAGGTGTTTATATTTATTCAAATCCAGTAAACATGGGTGTGGCAGACTTACTAGTTTCTTAAGTATTGAAATTACTTGCAATTGAAAACTGATGTGATGTGTGACAAATAAAACATAAAACAGTAGCTTAAAGATAACACTCATTTTTCCACCTGGATTCATAATATTAAATGTACATACATTAAAATTACTTCTTAAATGACAAGTATACATTCATTGACTTATTAATGACATTTTAAGGCTTCATCTGAAAACAACATTATATAATATTATACATAATATGTACATATATAATAATGAACGTCTGACGTTTATCATTTATATAACCTGTAAATATTTTAATCTGAATCAATTTTTTAAATACTTTCCGTTGCTATTGGAGTTAAAATTACATTATGGTCTTGCATGAACTTTATAACAATACATTAATATATGTATAACATTATGTAACATTATATAACAATACATTATTTGGAAAATTTATAAAACACTAATGAATCCGAGAATTTAAAAACTTTTAAGGTTCCATTTGACATTTTACAATGACAATTTTAAAATCAAAATCACTTGATCACTTTCTTAACGGGGAACAAATGCGCAAATTCCTTACAAGCTGCGTCGATATTATCATAATCGTATTTAAAACCATAATCCAGTACCCTTCTGGGCGTGACGTGTTGCCCTTTAGTCATGATCATTGCCCTTTCTTCGTGCAGCAGGAAGTTTAAGATTATCTCGGGAACCGGGAAGATCGCCGGTCGCGACAACGCCTTAGCGAAAGCCTACATGTTGACATAAACACACTTTTAGTACATTTTAAATAACTGGTTTACGTACCATCTAGCCTGTAATACCCGTAGGGGGTAGACAGAAGAGGTTAATACACTCCCACGTTTCATGGAATAGGCGGAGAGTCTATTGTCAAACACCGGGCACAGATCCAGAAGCCACAAATCCAAGCCAATCCACGCCAATCCACAAGCCACTACTAGAAAATCGAATTTAGAAAAATCCAATAGTACTCGACGCGGGATTCGAACCCAAGCACTCCCGATCGGCAGTCGCGCTTATAAATATTCACCAAACATTTGATAGGAAAATCCTCATGTCTATTAGTCTCCTCTGAAGACAAGAAAAAAGAACAGGATTTTTTAACTACATAATAAAGAGGTTGTTCTACAAACCTTAGTAAATTCTTCGTTGGTTATAACTTGTGGGGCGACGCCGTTCAGGATGCCAGTGACCTGCTCATTCTCTATCGCGAACTTTATCAACCTCGCCAGGTCGTGGATATGAATCCAGGGCAGGTACTGCTTGCCAGAACCGATGCGACCTCCCACGCCCATGTAGAACGGCAGGAACATGTTATTGATCATGCCACCATTGCGACCCAGGACGGCCCCAGAACGTATTATTACCTACAACGAAAAAATAATATGAAAAAACCTGTTTTTTGCGTTTCCGTTAAAAATGAAACTGTATCGGACAAAACTTAAAAGCATGAAATTGCTAAATTGAATATATCGCTCATTTGCGACTAGAGTATAATATGTCAGAAACACTTTTTCACACAAACACAATAATTTTTCTATGACAATTTGATTCCGTCTTTTGACAGGACACACTTGGGTGGGTATTCCCAACAAGACAGTATTTTCACCATACTCATAATGTGTCTTAGGTGCTAGTTAGGTAGATCAATGCAAGGGCAAAAACTGCAAAAATAGTAGTCAATTTATAGCTTTTCGCAAATCTAAATCTCATTGTCACCCCCCTTACAGAATTTTGATCGATAATAATCATTAATAGACCTTGTGTTGTAACTTTGAGCATCTTTATAATAACACAGAATACCTACAAGTCTAACTGGAGGGGTTACATTGGCAGCTTTTTCCCAGTGAACAAGTAGTTTAGAGAAGAAGTCGGTTCCTGTGGTGGGACTGCTTTCATCATACTTCTTTGTGTCTGATGGCTCATACGCCCCAACGCCAGTAATAAGCACGAACACCTTGGGTTTCTCCTGGCTCTCATTAATAGCCTTAGCTAGCGTTCTTGTGGTATACACTCGTGAGTTTTGAACATTCTGCTTGAATCTAAAACATGAAATAATTTATGAATTCTACTTTTTATATATACATATACATATATATTTAACCCCTAAACTAAAATTTTTCTATGTTCAAACTAATTTTAACATCTCTTCCCTTGGAAGTTAGATGACTTTACATGAAGTAATTAATTTTAGTATTGTAGACAGATATGGTAAATCAAATAGGTTAACAAACTGAATATATTTAAGAATATGTAAACTAAATTACAGGTATAAAATAATTAAACATTTCAATCAATATTTAATTTCACTTTACCCAGGTGTCCATCTTCTGGTGAAGTCCATGAACATTTGACCTGCACAGTTTACAACTGCAGTTGTGGCGGCTGGCAACCCTGATGTCTCCAATGCTGACCATGAAATGTTATTGGCACCAGGCATGCGGGATACATTGACCACATTATACCCATTGTTGGTCAGTAGCTCACCCAGATGACGACCAACAAAACCAGTACCACCTCCTGCCAACATAATGATCATATTGTTTTTATTTTGTTCAGTTACAAAAAATTTTTTGACTGCCTTGTCGGTTGAATGGTTGGGTTTTATCCACAGTTCAAGTGTTATTAGGTAGATCCTACTTGAAATTTACATAATTATCTTGGGGTCTGGATTTCACCCAGTGGACGGCAATAGACTAATCACGTCTTCTGTGAGAGGACATATAATTTGACTGGTGATTTATGGGAGTCCATCACAGTCCTCTGCCTACATACATTTATTAATTCTGTTGCACTATTATTCATGTACAAAGTTCATAAAGGCACAGGAGTGAGAGCTATGATGTAAATAATTATTACGAAATCTCTGCTAACTCCCAATCAGTTTAAGATCCTAATCACAACCAGTTTGGTTTTCTACAGCCGGTCGGGAACAACAATCCCAAACGTCACGACTATAAATAATTAATATGCATATATCAATAAATATGTACCGGCTTAACTCACGTGTATTTCTTCGAGTTAACCCGTAGGAATATTTGACTCATGTTTTGCACCAAAGTACTGCAAGCTAAAAGTGAACACCATTTCGGGTATATGTGTTTTTGTGATATCCACGAAACTATATATGCATATGTTGAGAATCATTCGATTCGTAACTTAATTATCTTACCAATGAGAACTTTTCTCGCTGCCATTTCTGTTGCTTGCGTTATGTAACACTGTGTAACACTATTAAACTACAGATATAAAAATATAACTAATTGAAGTTTTAGTGCCTTTAGTGATGTATATTCTTGCCAGTGTTATTTAGTTTGGTCTTAGAGTTATCGTATTTGTTTTTACATTTCTGCGATGTTTGCCTTTTGAATCCGGTGCTTTTGATTTGACAACAGCTGATCTTGACATTTATGATTTTTCATAGTTAAGTTCAGGCTTAGACTATGTTTGGACTACAGCTATATTTTCAGGAAATTATAAGACATGGTATGATTAAGTCATGAAGATATGCATGTCTACTAATTAACATTTTTTAAAAGAAAAACGTATAAATTAAATATACGTCAAACGGTAATGCAACTACACCATATTTCTATATAATTATCAATATAGTCTACTTTACTTTTAGAACTACCTTAGTGTAGTCAGTACGGCTTTTAAAATTCTTATCAGATTATATAGACTGATAAATACAAGATAAATTCATCAAACTCTTTGTCTCAAGAGATTCTGCGTACTCGTCTTAAAATTTAATATGGTATATGATTATCGCATTTTTTCATCCTACAGGATCGTAACGGCAGTTTTATTATTAACCTTGTAAAGAGCTTTTCGTATATTTTGTTGTCTATATTGCTCTAAAAATAAAATATATAGCGAGAAACTAAAACTAACGCTATGGCGATGGCTTTACTTAGACTTATTTATCATATATAATCATGTCGTGTGTTAAGCCGGTACATTTATAATCATATGTATAAATGTTTACGAAACTTAATAGTAAAAGACGACATAATTGCGATTTAGGATATAATAAAACAAACTGATATTAAGAACTTAATCTTCAAAAAATATATTTATATTCTACCCAATAATACTGTCATGCCACTGTAGCGTTTGGTACTCGATATGTCCTAAGCTATTGCAATATGCAAGAACTGATAATTTATTGACGGACACGGCTAAGCGGCCGAAGGCAACTAAATTTGCAGGCCGTAGAAGCGTATTCGGATCACTAATACACCGCACCATGTATGCAGCGTGAAACCTCACAGGATCTCCTGAAATAGGATATTACATAAATAAACACTTTAGAAATTGTTCAGTACTAAAATTTGTAAATACACTATGAAGTATACTACAATGTGGTCGTGAGTGAACCCTTCTTGTTATATAACGCTTGGTTTATACAGAAATAGCATGAGTGTATTTGAATGTGGGCAGCGGTACAATATTAATACTAAACCAATGATAGCACCGTCGCCTAGTTGGCAACACTGTCGCCTAGATGGCAGCAACATTTTTCTTTGTTGACTGTAGATACTTTGTGTAAAATAAAGACAACTGTTGTAATACCTGTATACATAAGGAAGTCAGCTCCAAATTTTGAACCATTCGTAATGTAGTGTCCTTTTTCCCATAAATCTTTGAATACAGCATAGCGTATAAAACTTTCACTGTTGGAATAACCAGAATGTAGGCTGCTCACATCTACTTTTCTTGTTTCTGAAAATAATATTTATATATTTAAGAGGGTACTTACTCATTTGCTAGTATCACTTATGAGCACAATTGAAATAAAAATTACATTATACTTTAATGTGGTTTTCTTAACAAATCATGTGAAAAAGCAAGAGGTAACCAATATCAACAGTGATTATATAAGAACCGGCTTAACTCACGTGCGTTTTTCGGGATGGCTCGACTAATTTCGGACTCATATGAGGTCAGAAACTAGTCGGGCCATCCCGAAAAACGGACGTGAGTTAAGTCAGTACATATATAATCATGTGTGCAAATACTCACAAAACATATAATAGCAAAATATCAACAGTTTAGTAGACAATCATCAACAACACCCAGAAATTAAATTGAGCTTGAGTACTGATTAGTTTTCTATTTTTGTGTTTCAAACAATTTATCATTGTCAAAAAACATTGAAGTTATAATATTCTCCTAAATATCACATATTTTAATAAAACAGTTTAAACATACAATAATTTACACATCTAGCATTATTCATTTAAATAGGTATCATCATCATCAGTGTGTTTAAATCACATGTTAGGCATAGGCCTCTCCTATAGAATTTTTGCCCATAATCATTGGGCATGTGAGTTGGAGATTGCAGAGTTATAGCTATATACATATAGGTCTAAGTATGTAGTTTAAATGTAACTGTAGAAAATAAGTCATATTTAAATAGAGCAGGTGAGTTAAGACACAGTGGAGTCAATGTCACTGCTTCTCAACACTTTCTGTGTCCATCAACATCTACAGAGTTTTAAATGGCACTCTGCATTTTATAATAACTGTCGATTTATTTTTTTATAGCATTACCTATTCCAATATAATGTTCGGTTGGTATTTGCACCAGCACATGGGCTGGTGACAGGGCAGGCAGTTTGTTGATTTCCTCTTGTAATATGGATTGCTTATCTAATTCTACATCTGTAACAACAAAATAAAGATTGGCAGTCATCAGGACTGTGAACAGAAAATAAAAAAAACTCTAAAATAATAGTGTTTATTTTAATTTGCAAATTGTAGTACTAAAAATTTGAATTTTGTGAATTTAGAGAATAATTTCATGGTTTAATGATAGGGTAGGTGTTTATTTTTCTTGTGAGAAAACTGTCTGGTGAGGGTGTCAACTACTGAACCACAAGTAGATTGATAATTTCAAAGAAGAGTATTAAAAAATTATTCCTGGGTCTGCTGGAAGAGATTTCTTATAGGAATAAGCAGATCCTTGTACAAAGTTTATATTAACTACTGATTAGTTTTAAGTATTCGGTGTCTAAAGCTAAATAAATAAAAAAAATAAAATCGTGTAGATACAAATATACAATAACAAGTGTTTCGTAAAAGGTATTGGTAATTCTGCTTTGAATGCAGCTACGATGATTTCTTTTGTATCTCCGGGACAAATGCCGCACACACTGCCACAAAGCTTATGTACATATGTGCAAACATTATAGAGTAGGTATCCATCATTATATAAATTACATCAACACATGTTCCATCCAACGAAAAATGGTGCGATCTGAATGATTTTGCGAAGTCGTAGTGTACAATACAATAGTACAGTAATTGGATCTTCACAAAGTCCCGTCTCAGCCCTACAATTAATTAACGTATATACCTACTCTATATCAAAAATTTTGCTTACAGATAAAAAAAAGAACAATGGAGCCAGGTCGTATCGCGGTTATCAACAAATATTGGTGCTGGCGAGCTAGGTACTGCCGTCCAGAATCTGAAGCCGTCTGCGCGAGAGACCTGCGGCTCAACCAGCGCAAAAGTTTCAAGAATGTTTGTCAAATGTATAAACACAATTGTTTTTCTGGACATGGTAAAATTTTCACAATAATATGATTTTTAATTAGAAAGATAATAAGGTTAGCAAGCTTAGACACACATATGTGAAATAATTTAGGTTGTCACTGAGTAAATCGTAACTTCTGGACACAGGTCTTTAGTCTAGAAAGTATGAAGTATGTTTAACACAATTGCCTCTGTGTGCATTGATGAATATATTATTAACTAGCTAATCATTTTCATCTAATAGCTAATCTAAGTAACGGATTATGCATATTCGAAATTTACCAGGAGGCTTTGGAGGAACCTCCAACAACCTATTCCCTTGACACAGATTGAAAGATCAAATGCACTATTCGGGAGACGATGCAGCGTGTTTTGCAATATAACGTAATGTTAGAAGAAGACTCCCACATGTCACGATCCTGAGCTTCCGATAGTACCTTAGGCAAGACTTGGAGGTGATAGCTTTTAACCTTCAGCAGCATCAAGATAACATAATATTTTTGATATAGGTTATGGGTTAATATACGAAATAGCTCATTGAATTAGCAGTATATATCTATGTACTTTCGAATCTACTGCATCTAGGGGAATTTTCAATTCACTTAATGTAAAACAGATGGAGAGTTATCTGAAGCGGATATATTTGAGTATGTGTAAAATATGTTACACGCTTGAGTTATGTGAGCAATCATAAGCAATTAAGAAGTACGTAATAGATTAGGATATTATTGAAGATGTTGGCGGAATATTTCTATTGAACATATATTTTTAGGAACAAAGAACAGTGTTACATTCAGCTTTAACAACTGAAATTCACATTTAAACATTTTGAATAATATTACCAAATATCATTGATCAATAAATTAAGGCGGCACGAATAGTATGAAGAATTGTTTCTGTTCCAATGTAGCATAGTTGAAAAAATTGTAAAGAACAAATGACATTAGAAGAAATTAAAACGAACTCCAACATAAATGGACTTTTTAAATTAAGCAAAATAATATTTTTCTTAGCGGCAAGCTCCTGAATGTATTGTGGAACAATAGCTATTAATTTTCTTTTTAATTAAATTCCAGATTTTACTGCGACGAGCGATAATAATTGTTTCAACAGCATAAAGCTGAGACGAGGGAAATAATTGTATAACATTTTTCCATTAGTCCTGTCATAATCTTGTTTATTGTATAAGATGTTTCACCAACTCATATTCAATATTTTAGGTGAGCATAAATTAATATCAAAGAAGAATATTTTGAATAATTTTAGTAATTAACGGTGTTAAACGTTAACTAACTTACAAACTTTTATTATAACCTGAGCGGTAGAAAATTCCACTTGGCAACAGGTCCGCTCTTTATTAGCAATAACAAAGGGTCTATTATAATTGTCATGAAACTTGATTCGATAAATAATTGATTACAATAAGTTATTTCATAGTTATCTTGAACATAATATTTAGTGATATTAGTTTACTTTCCAGAGAGTAAATGTATATTACAGCTGTGTCAGATTTTTGCCCATTGAAACGGTTATCAATGTTAGTATATCTAGATATATAGTACAATAAAATGTATCTACTTTAATTATTGTTTAGGTACCTATTTACTTGTAGTTTTCAGAAAATGATAGTTAAAGTTACGATTTCTTCAATTTCAGCTCTTCTTTTAGTTCCGTGCACTAAATCGTACAATATCGCCCCTAACGATGTAAGTTACGACAACCTTAATATAACATTTACACTGGAACGAGTTATATGAGTCAATTTTCCTTTAGTTCTAATTCTTTTGAATGTGGAATCACGATACGTTTTTCAACCAAGCGTGAGTTGAATACCATCCTATGGTCCATTTCAACGTATAGAATAATTAAACAGTCACTGCAGCCCATGGAAATAAATATGTTTTAATTGATATCGGTTTGATCAGTCTTTTCCAAAATAGGTCATTACGTCCCTATGGATGGCTTTCAGGGCGACGCGGGTCTAGAGCCTATACAAACTACTCGAAGGCCTAATGATAACATTCATATGACACATTAGACATAATATTTAAAATAAAGCGATTAGATTTAATGAAATAATATAAAAGAGAATAATTGATTCTCAAAGTGGTCCGTAAAGGAAGAAAGTTTGAAAATCTATGGGATAAATGCATTACTTTTTTTTACTTGTTAGGCGGTACAGATACCTCATTTGCTAGAAACTATGTTAAAGTGGATAACGTAACAATAGCACTACTACTGCTTGGAGTTAGAAATAGTTTCAAAGGCTCACTGACTCACTTTATTAACATGCTGTTGTGTTACGATTACAAGTAATATAACGCACTAGTTTAAAAATCAGGTTTACAATTCATGGCTTAAGTATGTTTGAGTAAAGGGCTACTCATAATAATAGATTATAGAATTTCAGCAATAGACTATTTGAGCTTACTAAAGGAATAATGCGTACCTACTGTCGTTATACACAAAATTCTTGAATTTTTCTTTTTATTTTTATTTCGTTGAAATTATGTCCTGTATAAACATGTAGCAGAGATTAAGATGGATGTTTCTTAACTGCATGCACGCTATAATGGTATGTCTATTAATGGTATTCTCGATCTGGCTATCTTTTAAAACGTTTCCGATTTAGTCGATGTACTTAGGTACGTACATCAAGGCCTGTCGGTTGATCACACTAGCTTTAGAAATTTGTTCGTTACTCTGGTATCATAAATTATTTCTTCATGACCTAATTTCAATGGATTTTCAAGCAGCAGAAACGTGGTAGATTTATGAAGTAATTATTGAATTCGTTTAGTATAAGTAATCGTTTAGTAAGTAGGTACCTACTTGTATGTAGTAATATTTGAAATTTCGTTAAGCGATACGAAGACCCAATCGTAAAGAAGAAGTTCGCGGAGTTCTATTGTTTTAAACTAAAAACGTGTACACTGGGTGGCGACAGGGTCTGCGCGTTTGATGAGTACGATGCTAATCTTGCCGAGTTTGAGGACAAATGCACTTTTTATGAAGCTAATTGTAGAGGCAAAGGATGTAAGTTATGTTTAACTAGTGATATCTACGAAATTAATCGAGCTACAGAACATTGTTTCAATACAATCAGACTGATATTACGAAATTGATGATTGGAAAAAAAATTTAAACTCGAACGCACGTCAGATAAAATTCAGCACCATCTAGCGATGACTACAATAATTAAATTGTACTAATTATTTTATTCATGTTGTTAAAATAAATCTATTATATTAAGCTTATATATTATGTTGGGCATAAAGGTTGATGTGGATGTACGTAAGTTTGTTTAAGGCAGTGTTATAATTTTTTTATTTATTTATTGCGTTTTGAAGCGGTCAGTAGGTACAATACGAAATATTGTTATATTCCAAATATATTTTGTGTTTATTTTGTTGTTGTACCTATTTCGTTTCGTCAGAAAACTTAACAAAGTCAAGAAAATATGAATATTGTAAACTGTACATAAATTATTTGAAAATAAAAAAATATTTTCGTGAGAGAGTGAGTAGAGATTTTTTATTAGGAGATAAACAGTGAAGCGGTCTGACGACCTGAAGAAGACGGCGGGAACCTGTAGGATTCGGAAGGCCCAAGATCCGATGGAGTGGCACCGATTAGGGGAGGCCTTTGTCCAGCAGTGGATACCAAGAGGTTGACGATGATGATGATCATAATAGTGAAGCTTAAAATTATAAAATGTTTGTTGTTTTTCAGACTTTTTACCTGTGGACATGGCAATTTGTACTAGACAAAATGAATATAATACCGAGCATAACATTACCAATGTTCCTATATCGTCTTCAACACGACGAGTGATGCCATATGATTTTTAATAAGTATTTCAATATTAATATTGAAAATGAATTAGGTAAAGTTTGTAATAAATAAGTATATAACAAATGATTATAACTAAATACACTGATATATCACTTTGGTTAACATGTAGATATTAATTTATAAAAATCGATCTAGGTAATTCATTTAAAATTTAAACTACAACTGGCCCGGTATGTTTGTTCCGAGTATAATAATCCTTTTTTGGAAGAATATATTTAAATGTTAGTTTTCATAACGCACGGAATATAATTCTCATTGGTACATTAAAATTATCTTCAATTAGTAAGTATTCCTAAAAGTAGAATTCACGTAAAAAATTTATAATAAGAAAGAGTGGCATCTACCGGCAACTTAAGTTACTAAGCATATAATATAAACATCTTTAAAATCTTAGCTAGCGAGACATCGGAGACAATCATTTAGTTTGTTCAGCATGTGTTATGTTGTAAGTCCATTCCGATAGATGGTGCTGTATGCAGTAAAATATAAGACGACGATGTAACATTACGCCTGTAATCCCCGAAGGGGTAGGCAGAGTACTAGAGTTGTACTATACCCCCACGTTTCACCAGTTACGTGTAAGTCCCATGGAATAGGTGGTGAGCCTATTGCCATACACCGGGCACTGATCTAGACTCCGAGTCACTATTAGAAATTCTAAATAAGAAAAATCCAATAGTATCCAATAATAAATATTTTTTGGATAAGTACATTATACAAAGATAGAACATTCCCGAACATGAAACGACAAACATTCTGACGTGGAAATATTAACGATCAGACTATCCACTGCGGCTGCGAACTATTTTATTTACCTTATACGTGCAAGATCTCAGCCTTATTTAGTTCGCAAAGTTAAAAATTGCTATAGGAGTGGCGACTGAAGAAACAAGTTTAGTGCCATTTAAAGTGAAATGTCAGTTTATTGTGGTACAGATTAGATATTACGTGCACCTAGGGCTGGCCATTATTTTAGCCGTGTACATTTTAATTTTTTTCCGTTAAAATGTATATAAAATAATTAGCCTAAAAGTTAAAACTTACTCTTGCAATGTGTTTGTAAAGATACTATAAATGATGAGACATATTAAAATTTTTCATAAATACAGGTGTAAAACTTTCTGCATGAAATTTGAATATATCACATTTGACAATTCTATTACAATTTACAATTGGCAATAAATGCAATGTAATTTTACGATTTTGCAATGCTCTTTCGATTTCCTGCGGTTCTAATATAACTAATGTTTAACGGCGATGACGACTAACATACTTGTATTAGTTAGTTAACAGAATATTTATTGATGAATACAAATACAAAAATAATGCTAGACATAGGCCTCCCCTGGGGAGTTATTGCCTATAATCTCCACACTGGTAAGTGGGTTGGGATCGTAAAGCATGCGTTCTCCCACCGCCTCTCCTCGTAGGCGACCAGGGCACTTAGTAGTGCCTAGGTAGACTGCGCCATACCGCATCCACCAGCACCGTTTTTAGTCGCTTCTTGCGTTACCTTTGTACCCCAGCATGCAGTGGGCGGATGTATTTTTTCTATGCCTTGGCAGGGCTTCATTTGTTCGTTCAGTAAATTGTTTTCGGCACTTGCAATTATTTTTGAATTAGCAGGTGTAATTGGCAGCCCTACTGGCGCCGCACCTGCATTTCCCACGATCTCCTTATTGTGCCAGAACGATAGAGTCTCCATTGTGCTTCATTTACCGTTTTAGTTTTTGACAGTTACTAGAAAGTCATCTAGTTTGATCTATTTAATTAAGATATTTTTACAAAAAAGGATTTTTTTTTAAGCCACCTTCTTTGTACTGGTAATCTTTCCTAATTAATTCATGACGATGGATAGAATATGAATGTATATTACCTGTTTTATTATAAACTATTATACCATGATATTAACGCTTTATTACTAGTCAAATTTATGAAACATCCAGACGAGTATCTCATCATCATCACCTTGATTAATAATCCTCTCTTTCGTTTCACTGTTGGGTTTGGTTAGGACAATAGTCTACCGCGCCGGCCAAGTGCGGGTTGACAGACTTCACACACCACTTACTACACTTACAACCTTGCAGTAAGTAGAAATCATGGTTTATTGCCATTAGTCATCACATAAACACAGTCAATGCTGTCAGTTTGAGAAAGAGCTTGTTCGAAGAACCTTCTCTTTTATATTTTAACACTTTTGGTTAAAGTTGTCATTTTATTAGATACAAGTAACGATCCAGTAGTGGTCGATATTGGATTGCAATTCATTTAATGTTATTGAGGTTCTTATTAGAGTTCTACCTCTCTAAAACTCTATTCTGTGTTCCAAGTTAACTACAGAATATTATGTGCCTGCTATTAAAAACATTTAAGAGATTAATGAAAGTTTTATTTTGTTTTATTTAATATATAATGGTGCAGTACTGTTACTGGTAGTCCTAATAATGTAGTTCCGGAGAGCTAATGTATCCTTTTCTATACCTATACACTTTAATTACCTCAAATGTCACACAGTTTTAATTATGCGGGTATACATCAACACTTGTATTTTTAGAAAAGAGTAAGAAGACTTTTAACGCGTATTAACACGTTATAACAACAACAACATGAACGGAACCATTTTATACATTAAACGTAACAAGCCTAATCGTGACCGATGTTTATCGCGCTTAGATAAACTGTCACGTATATCTCCACTGTGTCATATGTTTTGCAAAACCGTGCTCATATTATATATAGTTGCGTTGGCAAATGTATGAAAAGCTACCATGGTTGTGCAGTACACTGGGTTTTATACTAATTCGCAGTTCTAATGATGCGATCTCTGTTGTTTTTCGTTTTATTCCTCATTGTAAATCTAAAAATATGTTATAAAGGTAGACTAATGTTTAATTATTGACCAAATCAGAGTGCAAAAAGGTCAGGAAAAAAGGCAGCGGCAATATTATTATGAATTTTATCATTTAATTAATATTTAACCCAACATTTAATACGAGTATCACATCTTAATTAGGTACTCATTTGTAGATTATTACAGATAGAACAAATGCAATAAAGGGGCCTCGTTGAATATTTGCAGAATTACTATACGGGTGTACTCAACGGCTTGTAAAAATTTATTATGTGTATATATACATAAATGAGTAAGTCAAGAACTTATTTCTGCCCATGCATATTAAATATGTCTTAAGTTATATAGATAATGAAAAAAAACTTTTACAAGGTCAAAAAAGTTTAAAAAATTGAATTGCCACAAAAATATTGGTCTTTATTTAAAATGTATGTTTTATGTAACGGTAAATGGAAATTAACCGATGGTCGTAGTCCTCCAGCACCTGGTAGAAGCCGAACCGTTATATCCTTCCTTCATTATAGCCGATATCAAACGTTTGATCCGACTCTACATTAGAATCTAAGAAGGGACGCCGAAATCGGTAACCCTTTGTACTTGTAACGGTGCTGTAGGAAACATCGATCTAATCTATTGACGTACAGTTACCGAGCACATCTCTTTGTATTTTAATTTATAACAATTTTTAAAAAATCAATTTGAATTCTGTCGTTGTGTTCGGCACGTGTTGGTGAAGCGTGCTCATGAGACGATTAGGAAGGGTGAAAACCAAGAATAATATAATGTAATTAGTCATTCAGGGTATGGAGTCGAGTCGTGTATGCGCGGGCAACACGTGGCAAAAGACATGAAAATCGTGCGTTTTATGAAACGTGTAGGGATGATAGTTGTCGATAAAGTTTGTCGATGTTTCTAATGTCTAATTAGCTTATTTGACACAAGTGGATGACATTTTTGGGGAATTTTACTTAGTATTTGTGAAGATAAAATATTGTGAATGAAAATAAGCAACAAAGGACAGTTATAAAAATGTTATAAAGAAGACCTCTGGGTAATATTGGGTACTGGGTATTACAGAAAAAATCATAGTGCAAATGTTTAATGCCAATTCGCTATAATATTATCTTCTTCATAATATGAACATACAATAAGAAACAAAGACATTCAAAACATGCAAAACGAATGGTATACTCATTGAAGGGCGGCGGAAGTGATTGTTTCTAGGCAAGCGCTAAAATCAGTAAAATGATAACTAATAAAATTTCGATAAGGCTAGAAAAATGGATACCAGTTTTTATTAATGGCACATTCTCTATCTCTAACAGAATTTATAGTTGTTAACTGTATGTATGACATTGTAATCTCCCGTATCACATTTTGGACCATGTAGAACTAGCATATCCTCTCGAGCATCTTTCAATGTGGACTGTAGCACAATATTGTAACCGAAGGAATGACAGCGCCCTCGCTTAGTTGCCGACTATATAGCCTAAATGAAAGCACAATTTTTAAACACCGCTGATGTAAGGAATGTAATTTAGAACGTGTTGTGTGCACACTTCGATATTTCCACAAATCGATATTTCCGTATCGCCATCCCTACACGACATCGAAAGTCGTGCACTACCCCGTCAATTGTTTTCAATATCGGGTCATTTCGATTAACAAGAATAAAGAAATCTCCTGTTTCTTTGACGGTAGCTTATCAAGTATTCAACGCAGGATCGCTGGTGGTATCAACGCATGCATTTCTGCGGCCTGATTATGATGATCGTGAATATCGCCACAGGTTTCTGGTTATAATTGTTATGGACGATAACTTACATATTGTTTAAGGAAATTGTATGAAAGTTCAATTGCGTGTTATTGTTTTAAAGCGTAATTCTATTTTAGAGCTGCTTTATGTGATGCATTAATTATCATGGACAATGGTGATGGTTGACATATTTAGTTTTTTTTTATGACGATGCGGTTTTCGAGAATTTTGTTCCGAAATTAAATTTTTGAAATAATATTCCCGATATTTATGAAATGAAGCCTTATATCGGTTTTGATTTTTTTTCCTGCTATCATGAGATATGGCGTTATAATATGCTTGAAAAAAACATGATTTAATTCGCAGGAGAAAAAGAAGCAACAGTTATGATTTTTTAAATCTGAAGACTAAATTATGAATAGACTAAACTCAGAATCATTATTCGTAGATCAAGTTAGAATTGTAAGAAAAATTTGAATCTATACAACAGGAACTCGAATTATGATGAAGTTGGAATGGTTGGTCCTAGATTCGGCAGTGGAAGTCTCTGGTTGCAATTAATTATAACATACCTACATATTTAAGCACACTAACACAAATATTTTAATATTTTAATTTACAATTATATTTCGAATATGAAAAGGTAATAATGTAAACATTATCCTCGAATATAATTTAGTAAAGCTCTCAGTGAAAAGGTTAATGCTAAACCGACTTTTGATACGGAAGCAGATATTACTAATAAATGACATTTGCATTATTTGCGTTTTATATTTAAATTAATTGCTTATTATATTTAAATGTAGCTCGGAAAAGCGATTAAATAACAAAGGAGAGAAGTGGTGCGATCTTGAATATTTATTACGCCCACAGGAACAGGCATAAACTAAGTTCCTAGTTATTTATAGAAGACAAAGACGATTTATTTATAGGGGGTGCAACATTGACTCCTGTATAAAGATTGCAATTGATTATATGGCTTGTATCCTTGATGATGAAATGCTAAAGATAAAGTATTTTAGGTTCAATTAGTAAATATTGCGAATGTTAGCTTTTATATGAATTTTAAGAGTTTTAAACTAAAATAACTCCCACATTCTAAAACAGGAAATAAAATAATGATAAGACAATAAATGCTATGTAACTGTTGTAAATTATTTCGTACGTGCACAGAATATTTTCACATAATTAATTTGCGAATGTATCAATTAAATTAATTATTATTTGCAATTGTAATTTGTAATAAATTTAAATCAATTAGGTGTTTGATTAATTCGATTACACAATGCAAAAATGTGTAGTATTTGTGTCAAATAACGGATGCTTTAGATAGATTAATTTTCAATTATGATAATTAAAAGATGATAAAATATGGATGCTGGTGCTTATTCAATCATAATAAGTTGAATTATTGAGATGTGAGTTGTGACTACTCTTTGGGTGGTGGATTCCACGATTAAAATTTTGTAATCTGTCTTTGGAAGTTCCAAAAAGCTTTAAATCGCATGTAGTAACAATT
>DWME01001815.1:0-23107 GCA_018244795.1 Parelbella ahira ahira
CAGCACCAAATGCAACAGGTTAAAAAGAAGTGCCAAAATTTTACCAAAAATGTGTTGAAGGCGGAAAACAGTAATACATAGGCCGTTTCTGAATGTGGCAGCTATATGTATTAAAAAATTAAAAGATAAATTTCCAGGCAGCATGGGTGTGAGAGTCTAATTGCGCCACCGCCATGTTCCCACGTTAAAGTGCACGTCGTGTTTGAGTATACATTTAGCATTCGATTGTTTTAGTGCGCGCTGAGACGTCTGCGGGGAGCAAACATTGAGCATCCCGCTGCCTGCGCTCGCCGGTTGTTTCTCTATTTAATCGATCAGCTATCTTCACCCAAGATAACATTTAACGAAGCTCGCTTTATAATCTTACGGACAAAGATATAGGTATATGCGTATAACTCATGTATTGTTTATGACCCGGTTAAATTATTTATATAGGTCTACGTATCTGAAGCATGGATAATGAGAATTTATTTTGCGCGGAACAGAATGTTCGCCGTTACAACTCTTTATTAAGCCGTCGGACTTTCGGGGAAATAATTAGGTACGGTACTACAAATATCTGCAGTATTGAATAGAAACAGCGCAGTGCTCCAAGCGGGACGCCCGTCCCTGCGATTCGTTACGTCAATCTCCAAAGTTTTCTATAAAATCTGCATAGAGTGAGATGACATCGCGACACAAGCGTCACGCGGTGCGTGCACTATTGTCCGTATTCTTTATAAATATTTTGACATTTCCTTTATTTGCTCCACAAGTTATTTCACAAATAGAATCGTGTCGAGCCCTTTGTGCGGCGTTTTTTAATTTGATTTATTCTTTCACGGCAAAATGTCCGACATCCTGCGCCGTCCGGTCGTGAGGCGGCGGCGTTTGTTAATTTGTTAGCACGTCTATTGGTATTTTCCTTAGTAGGTGCAAACAAAAAGCTTGCATATATTTAAAAGATCGAATAAATACTTCAAGTTCTTAGGCATTAAGAAAACGCGGCCGCGCACAGACCGTTCTGTTGCTTGCCGCGAATTGCAATGTCAACATTTGCCACGTATTACAATGATTGCGTCAAACAGAAGTAAGGCATGATAAGTAGTTTCAATTTGCATGGACCGTTTTATTTCGGAAAAAACTACATTTTAAATGACTACGGCTTGCAAGAACTTCAAACTGTGGGAATATGTGAAGGGAAATACAAAAGTTTCACTTCATAAATAAATTACTCAGTGGTCGAATTATATGGTTATTATTATTGTTTCTTTAAAACATAGCAATCTCTATGAAAAGAGTTATTTAATAAAGTAATTTTCCTTTAATGTTTTACATATGCTATCAGTAAATAAAATCTTGCAATTTTTTATATAAAAGTTTTGAAAATTAATCAATAAAATCGTAGTAACATAAACGAATTTATCAATGTAGTTTTAGAGAGTAAGTTAATACTATGTTAAGTATATACGAATAAATTAAAATTTCAATCCATTTCAGCGGTGCAAAGAAAAATTGAACACGTTGGCGATCAGCGTGATGAACCAGTGGCCGGGAGTGCGGCTGCGAGTGATCGAGGGCTGGGACGAGGAGAACTTGCACCAGGACAAGTCGCTGCACTACGAGGGGCGCGCCGTGGACCTGACGACCAGCGACCGGGACCGCAGCAAGTACGGCATGCTGGCGCGTCTCGCCGTCGAAGCGGGCTTCGACTGGGTCTTCTATGAAAGCCGATCCCATATACATTGCTCTGTTAAAACAGGTGTGCTTTTACTACCACTATTCTTAAAACTTTATTGTTACTAATTTATATGTTACAATTGAAATTTTGTGTTATACTATTTTTTCTTTTCAACAAAATAAAATTGCTTACTTGAATATTGCACTCATGCAATTACATTGAACCCACAATGTCGAGGAAATCTAAGAAAGTAATAGCGTTTATGTTGACAGAACTGTAACAATTACTTAACTAAGTCTTAAAAGCTTTTGTTAGATATTCAAAACCCTTACAGGAAGTGTTGGTAATACTTATTTCAGTAACATAAAAGTGGAGCATACACGTCAGGAATAGCAGAAACTCGTAATAAACTCATATATTGTGTACATAACTGTACGAAGTGACCTACGGGACGGCCGAATATATAGTTGAGCTTTACAAGAAGAATGCACCTCAGACAGCTTCCCTCGCCCGCTCTCCGGCGGTGTCGATCAAACGAACGAACAAGCCTCTTGTTAACTCACCTCCCTCTTGCACCTGGGGTATAAGCAGCTTACATCTCTCTTCCGCACCGCCGCATCGCAGCCAATCCCCCACTTCTATAATTACGCCGGTGATTCAATGGCTACTTATAGATATATGTGTATATGCAACATAACGATGAGAGAAACGAGTATTTATATGAATGTACATATATTAGACGTTACGAAGGTAGTCAGGCGCGTACGCCCTCTGTACACAATTAGTTTAGCGGATGTTTTCTGAAAACCCGCGGGTATTACCGAAAGCGTATCTGAATTAAGAATTTCTGAGTGAAGCACAGACGTTAGTTTGCTCACATGATAGCAAAATTTTTTAGGTACACGGAAAATCTTTGTTATTTCTTCGTTAAAGCGAACATGTGTCAACACAACGGTTATTCAACTGTAAATTTCCAGCTACTCAACCTTGGTAAAATACAACAGAAAAAAAACTATACACCTGAAAAAATATGTGAAATTATACTTCACATGTTTTTGTATGTATACTTCATGTGCTTGGATATTTTAATTTTATATCAATAGATCTTATATAAAAAATAAAGCCAGATATAAAGCGTTGGTAATGTATTATGGTCGAAAGGAAGAATGTTGGTTGCATTGTTTTAAAAGCTCAGTCGCTGATAGCTGGCGCAGTCCGATCAGTCGGAGCCAATTTGTTTCAATGTTTATTCATTTATTCCGGCCGTTTGTTCGATCGGAGACTTTTTAGTATTAATTTGGAGTTTATAAATAATTAATGTGCTATGTATGTTGCGGTCGTGGCTCCCAGGAGTCGGGGTCAAGGCCAGGGCGTGCACGAGTTTTCATCGTTCATTGTGCACTCTCACCGACATTTCGAAACTATTTTTGCAATTACGACTGCTTGGTTCATATCGAGGCGCTCTATTCGACGCTCACAATTTTATTTCGATCTTCACATGGAAAATTGATAACGGGAGAGTTTCATATAATCAAATTATAATAGTGGGAGACGTTGAAAAAAATATTGCCGTTTCGAATTCAATCAATTAACAGAAGTTTTGAGAGTAAATACCATTGCGGCTCGTTAAAATATACAACCTACCTATCTTATCGTTTATTAAATCAGTCAGAAGCACAATAAGAGCTATAAACCAGTCGTGAGTGTGACACGTTCTCTTAAATTAAAGTATCGCACTGGATCATCGTAGAACCAATAAAATAGCCAGCAGTTTTTGCTGGACGCAATTAATTGATTTTCATTGGTCAGCGCTAATGGTTTTTTTTTGTATAAGTTTTATTGTTTTTGTTATTCGGCATCATTATGAGTACTGGATTTAATAGTTTATTAGTACGATCAACAAAATCCTACGTTATAAAATTGGCCGAGTAAAAATTGATAAGCAATAAGCTTTGCTCGTAGATTATCAGTAACGCGCGTTATGTACATATACTCGTAATTTTGATGTCGCGTCACATGCCCGCGTGCATTTTATAGTTCGTCCAAAAGACATCAACGCGCGTGTGCCCTTTACGTAGCGGTGCATGCCATTAAACATGAATTTAATTAATCGCATATAAACCAAATCTTTTTTTCTTCGAAAACATTTCAATGTTAAGCATAATTTTAATATTTTTTTTATTGCAATGTAAATATTGAACAGGTCGAAAATTCTTCTGTTTGCAAGATAAAAATGTTGTTCTAACAATAACTTACTTATATTGATATTTTCAATTTACATAAAACGCATATAAATGGGTCATAACTGAGAAACGTGATTTATGAGAGGCTACACGTCAATAGAATGGCATTTTTTTGTTTTTGATAATATGCGGAGGTTTCATAACGCCTTTAAATAATGGATATTAAAGGTAATCCACTTTTAAGCAAATGCCTATTTCAACTAGCTATTAGCAACGATCGTATTGCAGCATGTTGAGAATTATGAAAGTATTTTAAAATTATAGTTGATCTTTGTCCAGCACATGGCAATAGCCTCACCATCTATTCCATGATGGGAGATATAACGTTACTGGGTACACGTGGAAGTGAACACGACTCCACCTAACTCTTTAAGTAGTAGTACAGGTGTACCTAATGTTACTTTTAAATTATAAAACTATTTTTACATTTTGACGGTATTTTTAGATTGTCAAAGATTATTTCATTATTACATCAAGTTAGCTTAGCATCGTGCGTAACATTAAAATGGCATAGATAAATTGACCTGCAATTATTG
Source organism: Parelbella ahira ahira (assembly GCA_018244795.1). Taxonomy (NCBI): domain Eukaryota; kingdom Metazoa; phylum Arthropoda; class Insecta; order Lepidoptera; family Hesperiidae; genus Parelbella; species Parelbella ahira. Next base: position 4,440 of record DWME01001815.1, read on the forward strand.
ACGCTGCCGATGGGTGCGGGTCATCGCTCGGTTACAAGGATGCAGGTTTTTTGTAAATCCGAATTAGTGGAGGATAGAAGCGCGAGTGAGCGATGCGGTGCGGTCGGGCGAGCGCGGGGCATGCGTGCGAATGTGCCCGGACACCCGACACGCCACATCCCGGAAAGCTGCGGCCGGGACCCCGCTCGTTCCCACACCCTAACCGACGTGTTTCACTGGGACTGCTACGAAGCTTTGATTCCATTAGCCGCGCTGTAAACGCACCCACACGACTTACATTCTACTTGGTCTTACAGTTACTCACCATAATTTTACTACCTTTTCGACAACTACAGTCAGTTCGTCTGTCTGTTTTTCACGCTAAATATGTAAAAAACAATATTCCATACCGGTATAGATTCTCTCGTGTGTCTATAGCAATTATCACCAACTTAGACTAAATACTTACACGCACGAATCATTGAACAAAAAAGGGTACGTTGACAAAAAAAATTAATAACGTCACAAGTTACATTAGCTTACTTTCGATTTGTACACAGAATGGGAGGAAAACGATATTAAAGAGACAATTGTAATGTAACGAGCAATGTCGTAGTCCTTTATCTATGTTAATTTATACATATGTATTTGTCTTTCCTTAAATAAATACGTTCACCTTTCCGTAAATAAATATATTTATCTTTCTTTAAATAAATACCCCGAGATGGTCAGTGTTTCTGTTGAACCAATAAAATTTCCAACCTATTTATCGGTACTGCCGCATTGTGAACAGATATATTATTCAGCGCAATAACTTATAAACAGCTGTAAACTAGAGATTATGATAATCTGACATAAATGAATACATATTACCTACATTAAATAACTGATGTTATCTTAATAAATTGCAATGATTTCCTTTACGGGTAGAAGAATCTTCTTGTTTGTGTAATATTTTCGCATATCGTGTCCTTATTTCTCTACGCAGTTTTCTATTGTTAAGTAAACATTTGTAGAAACTGACAAACGTTGGCAGTAATTTAAGATTTATTAATCGATTTTATGTGTGATTTCCTTTCACTCATACGTGTATAAATAATGTGAGCATCGGTCGCATGAATCATAGCCGATGTGGTTTGGCATGCCCATGGCCACGGCCTCTCGGGTGCCTGCACCCATACAGCATAAATCAGACATTTCCAATGTTGCCAGATCAACGATTAACGTATGACCATTGTTATTTGCATACCTATGCTAAACGACCAACAGATTTATCGAGATACGAGAAAAGTATGGAAGTCGAACGATTTAAATAAAAATATTGTTTTGTAACATTGACTACTTAAATCAGATCAAAGGAATGAGGTGGCATTAAAGAGACTAAAAGGTAAAAAAATGTCGTAAATTACGATAAGGCAAATAATAAATATAAATGCGGCGATCGTTGCGTGCCTTTTTGGTAATCTAAATAAAGCTCAGCCTTAAGAGCTTTCAAAACTTGTAATAAACATGTCTTGTGAAATAATGTAGTCGATATATTGTTTCATTATTGTAAATTGAGCAAGTTCGCCGGCACCATTGATAGTTGCGTAACACATCCGTTCGCATAGAGAAAGCTCGTAAACTGATTGTAGTCTCAAGTTTTTGAGCATTCCCGTTCAAGGTCTCCAGTTTTGTGGTCATAAATTGACGGGCAGGAAGAGTCGTGAATTTCGCTGAGTTGATGTATGATCCATTCAAGAGATTAAATGAATAGTGTCACGTGCGTGTATTTATCTGGCTGGCAGTATGGTCAGGCGCCGCCTAGCTCTCCCGGTGGTCCCCGCGGGGCGGGGTCAGCGTGGCCACTCGGAGCGCGCGCGCCCGCCGCCCCCGCCCCGCGCCGCACCCCGCTCCCGCACCCGCGCCTCTTATCGCCGCATCTTCAGCCTAACTTTACGTCACGCCACTGTGAAATCGTACTTTGACTGGCTTTAAGACATCCAATTAGTTTATGGCGAGCGTTAAGGTTAAGCATGCCAATAACATTAACATTCGGTTTGAATCCGCGAGCGGATTCTACATGAGTGCGCGTGCGCCGTTAACGAGATTTGGCATCAATCTGTTAAGTGTACGAAATGAAGAGCTTACTTACAGCTTTCATGTATGAATATACAAAAAAAATGGATAATAATTTTCTGTATTATTTTGAACGTGGCGAACAATAAACATTTAAATGAATACAAATATTTTTTATTAATGTCTTCACTCAAAAGAACTTATGAGCACAAGAATAATATTTGTATTTTAGTACTAGGTAGGTACATATATTATTCATAAAGGCTGGTTCTAGAAAGTGATAGAATTTCCAAAGACAATTTTTTTTTTCAAACCATAGATTCTTTAATTTTTTTAATAGAGCTGAGGTGCCGCTAAGCAAAAAAAATGTGATACATCCACTCAACAATAAACACACTAGGTATCCGCGCACAATGAGAGATTAACTTTGAACGAAATCTAATTTCTGTGGTTATTGTGTAATGCGATCTGTCGAGGACCTTTTCCGTCGCTTTGTGTTTGTATCGCCGAATTTATCGCTCGGTTACACAACAAATCAAATTTTAACGAGCTCGCGCAAACTTGCCATCGGCACCACAGTATCTACCGCCACTGTAGCCGTGTAAGCGTGTAATTACACCTTCCTCTGCTATTGTGAGCGAAGTCACTCTAAGCGGCCGGCCAGTGTGAATATTCCCCAAAGCCGAATACTTGCACCTACCGATTTTTTCAACACACCAACCGTTTTGACTTATCTCCTTCATGCTATTTATTGGCACGCAAATATATACACTTTTTGCGAAACGAAGATTACGCACAGGTACAGTTTAAGCTGGAACCGGATTTAAATAAATACTATTAGATAATAAACAAATAGAGTTTAGTCAGTTAGGCTTAGGTCGATCTTTCCGTAGCTTTTTTACAAACAATGGCTTAAACGATTTAGTAAAGGGGATTCAGTTTTTTTTTCTGAAGCTAAAAATTTGTTTAGGTTCACGATTAGACTTTTCTGAGAATTTAATTTGTGTGAAGGAGGAATTTATCTCGTTAACCTGGCGTTCTGTTATAACGTATAAAAATACCTGTGTATAACAAAGAGGGCAGTTTAGCGGCGGACGCGGCGCAGCGATAACCCCGGCACTGGCAACAAGAAAACGTCTGCGATCCTCTTTTGTTTCGTATCTTATCCGATTTTAATTACGAGCGTAGAGAAATCTCGTTATTCCTTAAAGGGATATGACTGCATGTAGCTAATTTACTATCGTTCCTGGCACGACTTTATGTTCCTTTTATTATATTGCAATTTGTCTGATTAAAAACAAATGTAATATGCTTTCATACCATTAAATGCTTATTTTAATTTAGTCGTTTAGTGTATACTAGAAACCATAGAAAAATTAATGTATATGTGTGTTATTTACAGAATCGTCTGTGGGCACTGGAGCCGGCTGCTTCCCCGCAGGTGCCACGGTGTACACGGAAAACGGTTCCCGCGATATCGCTTCTATTCAGATCGGCGATCAAGTCCTGGCTGCGGATGATACAGGAAAAATGATTTTCTCTGAGGTAAGCTTAATTTTCGCTTCGAAAATGTTTGTTCGTGACGGGATGGAGGAAGATTACGTCCCCGGACCCCAAAGATACCACGGTGTCGTGAAAGGCGATATACGATGCGGTTTCTAGTAATGACATTGCCTAAGATGGCCTATAATATATAATAGGTACGATAATAATTTTACAAATGTGTTTATAGTAGGTATAGACAATAGTCTTAATTCATCTCATTTTGTGAGGAGACCTGTGTCCAACAATGGAACATAAAAGGGTTCATGAAGATGATGATATTTAGTATACATGAACATGGTATAATATTATTTGTATAATGGTATTTGTATTGTATTAATATTTTTGATTCTTTTAGGTGCTAACGTTTATCGACCGCAATCCCAACTCGACACGAAGTTTCGTCGAAGTGACCGCGGAGAATGGCGTAACGGTTACCACGACATCATCGCATCTCCTACTTCTAGCCGCTGCGGACGGCTGGCGGGAGTCCTTCGCTGCTAACGTCCAGGTCGGCGACGTGCTACTCACTAGAGGCCAGAACAGCGTGATGAGACCGTCCAGAGTGGTGAAAACTCGCGTCGTAACGAAACGCGGGGTCTACGCGCCCTTGACCCAAGCGGGAACTATTATAGTCGATGATGCTCTGGCGTCGTGTTACGCGCTAGTGAACAGCCATTCCCTGGCGCACGCCACGATGGCGCCTCTCCGCTGGATGGCCAGCTGGAGCAGCTCCAAAGAAACCCCTCGAGGCGTGCACTGGTACGCGAACGCGCTCTACAACGTCGGCGACTTTGTGCTGCCGTCGTCGTACCTGTACCGCTGACAGTGCTCGTGTGGTGACGGTCGCTTCGGAAGCGACCTGGGACAGAAAGCGCGCGGGACGTGCCTCTTGGACACTTGTAAATAAAATATACACGCTGTAAATAGTATATCGTAAATATGCTGGTATTATAGTTGTAAATAGGCTTCGGTATATCATATTGTTTTCGATGTACATTAAACCAACCTATCGACAATAAAGCTAAGCCTTTATGGGAAATATTTATTAAGTAGTTCTAGTAACACTTTCGCAATCTTTGCATATTATTTAGTTAACGTGAGTATGTATATGTAAATTGTGTCTGTATTGTTATTCTGCACAATGCAGAAATACTTAAATGTATGCGCTTATTTTTTTAATTAGTTGTATAAATAGATATAATAACACTTCTTTAGTGAATCTAAATTATCTTTCCTCGTTAAATGTCGGTTGGTCTTGACACAAAACAGTATTCGACGTCCGTGGCCCGCGTGGAGAACTACACATTCCATGGCTCCTGTATTTTACATACTTACACACTATGAATGTTAAATGTAATGAAATTGTGATCTTGGTACCTAAAACAGTGCCTTAAGATTTTATTTATTATTATTATTATAGGCTAGTTATCTATTTAAAATTTGACAAAGGAAATACCTTATCTTTACATTGTACTAACTTATTCTCTTATGCATTTATCTTTGCCTTGAGGTGTGCTTAATCTTAAATATCTTATTTATATTTTCATACCTGTCTCTTATACTAAGTCTACCTTTATTTATTATCGGCTCTTGAATAGTTGTATACATTAGTATTATTACATAATGATTCTGATTTGATGACTTGATGTATGTAGGTGTAAGCATATTATTATTTAGAACCGGTTTAAAAATTCGACCTTTAACAAAAACTGAGCTTAACTACATGTATTATTGAAAAATATATATTACCTATTGTCTATTGTTAAGTAAATTTGAGTAAAGTAACGAAATTATTGACATCTTTCGTAGATATTGTTGTGTTTATTCAGCGAATACTTTATTTCGAGTGGTGTCAGTAAACGACACGACGATTGATGTTGTATACAGAAGCGTTCACAGCGATATTCACATTACAATATGAAGCTCACTCGTGCTGTAATTTGGCGTAAAATTTGCGTCATTTTCAGACTGAGTGTAATAATTATATCTGTTACAAAAGCCAATAAGCTTCTTAGTAAATTTAGAAGCTCTTCCATAGATCGAATAAATGATCTTGAACTGAAGTTTAGGTTCCTATAGTTTGAATTTAGTACCATTCTTAATTGACTTTCTGCTGTTGTATTTAGTAATAGCTTTTCACGTCTAAATCCCCCCTTGTTCTGTCTACTAACGTAAAAAAAAAAGTGAAATTCAAAACTAATTTTAGTGTAACAATTTTATACTTTTTCAGTTCCCAATAAAATAGTATTATTTAGAGCTTAATAAAGTAACATTATCTACTTATATTAATCCGAGAGCTTTAACTAATGCTTCGAAATGTTATAGGTACATACGGCTTACTGATTGTCTTGTTCGTAGGCATGAGTAGGTTTGTGGTAATATGATAAAATGTAATGTGGGGTGCGTTTATAGATTACAGATGTTTTGCTTTATCAACATTTTGAAAGAATTTCTGTACACTACAAAATTATTTTGTCGTAAAGTTAAAATGCGTTCATAGTCATCTTAATCATTCATACATCAATTATTTATTGCTGTGTATAAATTCTAGCATTTTAATTTTACCCAATAAGTATTTTATTTGCGTATCTGTCTAATTTAATCATTGTAACCATCATTGTTTTTTGCCGTATTGAGACGAGTATTTTCAATGTAGGTAGGTACTCAAATAGTGATGAATTTCAGCACGAACATGCTAAACACTTTGTCTATTGGCAGAATGACTAACATCCACGGAATATATACAGACAGTATATAATAAATTAGCAATTTATTGCAAATGAATACTAAACGCTTCACTAAGTCGATATCTCTGTACATATAAACGCACCCACTTTAAGTGGAAATTTAAATTTCTTCCTACCGCGTTGTAGTGTTTGTAACACGATTAACAAATATTTGACAACTACGACGACATAAATTGAACGTTCACTTGCGGTACCAGCGTAATTATTGTGCTTTTATATTATTTATTTATTGATGTTACACTTGTACTGATATAAAACTTAAATATCCAACAATTAAGTGTATTATTTTTCTTTCCGTTCGTGTTTCTCTCCATAATCCATTTTTGGTAAGGAAAACGTTAGCTAATATAATAAAATAAAAGCATTTAATATAAGCCTAATTAAACAAAAGCGATAGTTTTGATGATTTTTCTATGAAACGTTTGTTTTCATGTCTATTTTATATATCTTGACGGTAGTCAGAGATGCATTGAATTTAGATGACTACCTTCAACACTTACAAAGAACTGCGCTTTTCCGACTGAAGCACACATTGTTATAATGATTTTATTAGGCACATTTCTATTACAGGCTACGTAAGAATCCATGTCTTCCGTATGTTATTTACAGAGAATGAATTCGACTAATTTATGAGGAGTGTCATCATCATTTATATCCTCATCAGTCTACTCCCGTCCACTGCTGGACATAGGCCCCTATAATAGCACGCCACTGAGCTCGATCTTCAGCTCTTCGTGTCCGACCGCTGCCAGCCATGAGGAGTGTAAGTAAGGTATAATTTAATGTTGTATTGTTCTAATTTCGGATTGACATCGTGTCGAGTACAACTGTAACGAAATATTACACTTAGATTAATGCAAATGATATACCTATGTTAAAAGTATAGAACAGAAAATCTTATAATAACACTTAAGTATTACAAGTGAGTATGTGTTGCCTGTATCGATAAAAGAGATGATAATACTTATACAAACTCTCATAAGTATTTCTAAATGACTTAACTGGAGCCGTGCTTGCCTATAGTGGCAAAATTATCCTACACTCCAGACGGACACAAAAATCATCAACCACTATATTGGTACACTGTTTTACACGGCCCTTTTGTCAAATGAGAACGATTTAGAATCATTGCAGAGAAGAATTCTGAGGTGTATAGGTTTTGTCATGATGCTTACCTTCACCGTTGCCAACCAAGATCTGAAGCCAGGTATGTTGTATTTGGAAGCCGAATTATGAACAAACTAGGTTGTTGCCGCTAGACAAAATAATATAAGTTTAAATAAATCCAGTTTTACGCGATAATGAGCTTTAACTACACGGGTGCCTCACTACCCTTAAGTATCAGCTCTCACCCCTCGAGTTTAAGTGTGTTTACTTTCCACACACTATCAAGCCCAATGCTAACATTACTCACGGCTTAGCGACGGCTAGATCCACTCTGGACACACTTTCTGGCCACTTTCGAAAACAATAGCTAATTGCTAAATGTACTGACCCTAATCCAATGAACAAAATGTAGAGATAATAAATAAATAATATGAACAATGTTGATAGAGCAAGCGTGTGATAATAATACCATTTTGACAACTTTCATAAAACATAATCATATCCATAGATTTTGAACAAAACATTCAGATTGTTGTCTGCATGTTACCAAACATATTGTCGATGTATACACGTATGTAAACTTACACTGGCAGAAACGATGGGGTGAACTGATGAATGATACTGAAATAAATAGGAATTTGCTGATTGGGGAAAGAAATGATGAAATAGTGGACCGTTCGTAGTGGAGTGGACGAAATAACGAGCCCCCGTCGGTCGCAGCGAAGTCGCGGCGCAGACTGATATTTTTTTCTAATTTTTGCATATGCACTAAACTTAGACATTGTATTCGTATAATCTATTCGAGCAATTTGACGTACTTCTTCATACACGCACGTCGGTCTCATAAGTATTGATTCCGTATTGGAGTATTATCTAATTAGGAATGTTCATATATGCAATATACATATTTAGTGATTGTCTGAGTGATATGCGAAAGGAAAACAGTTACTGTTACACCAGTGACCACAACCACCGGCGCTGACCAAAACAGAGTGTGTAACTTTCAAAGGGCACCCTAGTAGTAATATATTACTACAATCTACAAAGAGGCTGTCTCTTTTTACAAACAGCAACGCATACAATACTTTCAGTTATTTATTCATATATTTATTTACGTTCTTGTGCGATAGAAGATATGTTTATTTATTTCAATAATTAGAATAAATAAACGATAATTACTGTCGTTATATTTTTAACATTAAATGCCGCTTTAATTAAATCTTAACTCTACATTATGTAAAATTTAAGCTCCTGACTATGTATGTCTGTTTGTTTTTAGTGAACGATTTCATGAACTACGTATAGTACTGTTTGAGTAGGTTGAATGAATGAATTAGTAGGTTGATCTGCCAATGAATAGGTTGGTGCCTAAGATCGTATTATTTGTCTATACATATGTATGTACATATATAACTAATGTTGGGTTGATGTGAGTTATCTGATTTATAATAAATATTGTTTATCGGGATAAACACGTATTAAGACTCAGAAAAGATGCGAAAATCTAAGTACTTTCTTGGTGTAAAAAAAATACGTAAAACATTGAAGTTGTATATGAAACTAATGTATTGTGGGAATTTTCTTTTCGACTACTTTTTGGGAGAGTTCAATAGAGCGTATGTATATTTTCTAGTGAGAACAACATAAGTTTTTTTAAAATTGTGTTCAAAGTGTCTAAAACGTAACATCACGCCTCTAATCCCCAAAAGGGTAGGCAGAAGAGTGTAGTACACTTCCACGTTTCACCAGTTACGTTTACGTCTCATAGAATAGTGTTTAAATAAAGTGTCTAATTTACACGTTACGTTCCATTAGCGACGTCGCCATTTGTAAGCGATTACGAATGAACTCGAGGGTTCTGAGAGCTCGAAATTGCTGAATACTTTAATATATCAAGATAAAAATATTCTTATTAAAATAAGTGGTTACCCGCGTTCTTACAAGATTTCGTTTCAATAAGTTCTTATTGGATCTTCGAACACAATATATCGTGCTTTAGAAAGCTATCGACATTTTCAGTGTAACTGATAAAAATAATCGCAAAAAATTTATCTCCAATAAAATTATTTCATATGATTGTCAAGAGTCAAGTATGAGGTTTAAGTTTTCTCTGGTAAAAAGGTATCAGATCGCATCGTAGAGCCAAGCTTTTAGCTCTTGAAGCTTGACAGACTACACACATTGGTCCAAATGATTGGTTGTTCCTACATAACCATTCTGTGATAGGTATGACTTTAACGAATTAAACAACTGGCAGCGCATCGGAATGAGTAGATATGTAATGTATGTGCGTGTACAAAGAGAGTCATGAATATAGAAGAAATACGTCAACTCGGTAGATGGTTGACACTTGATGGTTGGTCCGAGTTTTTATGTAGACAGTTAAAATGTGCACACATATGAATCATCAGTTCATGTCAGTCAATTGTGTACATAGGCCTCTCCTCATGAGCACGCTTGTGCAATTTCATAGGACTACTTAATGCCCATAATCCTCAAGCTGGGCATGCAGCTTTCAGGATCGCGGGACACAGTTACTCGCTCGCGGCTAGGATATTTAGCCGTATCAAGGTAGGCAGGGCTGTACCGCAATTTACAAGTCGCTACAGCCTCATCTTTAGTGTATCAAGGAGCATCAAGAATACAGGCGTTGGGCAAGAAATAGGGGCGTTGTGTGGCCTCCTAAGACGAAGCCTGAACTCTTACACCCCAGATGCACTGATTTTTTTATAAAGTTCTATATGACCTAAAAATTATGTACCTACACACATATCTCATAAAACTATTAAACCTTACCAAAAATATCATACAGGTTAAAGTACTGCTTACTAAAATTTATTAGGAAAAATTTTAGTTTAATTCCGAATATAAAATTAAGAAATCATTGTGCTTATTATTAATTTCTTATATAGGGAGAGTTTGTTCAGTTCTCGGAATAGACGTGCCAAAGAGGAAATACGCGTGAAAGAAATAAACGTTTCTTGCAATCCAAGAGCAATGTATTCTAATATTAAAATATAAATTCGACATAACACGAATCCTGCTAGTACGAGATTTGGCCCTTATTTCTTTGAAAAAAAGGCTGATATTTGTAGCACCTTTAGCGAATATTCCCAATACAAAATCGAGGAATATTTCCAATATAAATTCTTGTCTAACGCTTGTGCCGATTATTCAACTGGCTGCACAAAGAATCCGGTCTCGACCCTGGCCGATATTGCGGACTTTGACGTTATAGGTACGTCTGAACTAACTGATGTACTGGAATCTTCAAACTTCATTAAACTAACTAGTCTCGCTTTCATTCCAGCAGTGTTCATAAATAAATGCATCAAGTGTCTTGCCTTTTCTATGTTAACAGTGTTTAGACATTCTTTGTAATAGGGCTATGCTCCCTCGGTTTAGAAGTTAGCATTCATTTCGGCGATACACGAAAAAGAGGAAAAATATTTTGAGAATTAAACTAAGCTTTTTTCAAGCTATTCTTCTTTGCTAAAGCTCAGAAAAACTAGTATTGGTAGCGCGTAATTGGCCAATATTTGATTCTTCAATTTACGTTATCTGTATTGAACCATAGGTTGCCCTAAAATTGTAAAAATGTTGATATAAGTACTTGTCTTGAGTTCGGGTCGAGTTCAGAATGCCTGAGGCTTCTGAACAAAATAATCGGTATTTGCCGGTTTGGAAAACAATTTATTGCTTTTTCCACCAAATAATTGGGACGGTGTTCGAGCGAACCGAAGTAGGTTTTCGAAGAAGAAGATAGATAGAAGTCGAATTAAATTAGAAAGATTAAGTTTTTTTAAATTTTACAACGTGCATGTATGATTCCAAATATTTCACATCGTTATATTAACATTCACGTAATACGTATTACGTAAACTTTAAATATTTACGTCAATATTTCACATCATGTTATGCGAACAGCTTAAGTGGCTAAATGATAAGGAGCGTTCTTTTATTTCACACGATGATTAAGTACAAATAAATATGTAAACCACTCCGAACTGAAAGCTGCCCAACATCTCACTGTAGGATTGTATTAACCGAAAGTCCTTCTGCTATCTGGAAATTAGGTACTTGACTAAGTTAGTCCATGGAATGGGTTGACTAAAAGATGCACAGGTTTCATGACTCATTGAGGCTTGAAGACTTTTTTCTTCGTGTAGACCTAAGCTGACAAATCTTTTTCTGTAATAACCTTTTCTATAAAACATCTCAGATGATTTGCACGAGTCTACCGATTGAGACCTATAGCTTGTGCAGTAAGTTATACGTTATGACAGTGCTTGTGTAGAGCCCTAGCTACACTAAAGAAAAGAAATAGGGCTTACAAGACAATGTTTCGTAAAGCGATAGGCCTATCTAAGCATAAGCAGCCAACTCGAACAGAGGGGGAAGTATGTAGTGTCATAGTAACGTAAGAGGCAGGCACAACTATAGCGACGCCTAGGGGCACATTATGTGTACTAAATCATACAATCAAATTGAAGCTTATGATAATTTTATTTATAGCTACCTAGTTTCCTTTATAATTTGAAAGCTGGATCTCTTTTAAACAACCATTCATTAGTCTTTATTCGTTACAAATTTAAACAAAAAGAAAATATTATTCATTTACATACTTTACACGGTCAAGTAATATAATTATACAGTTGTGGACATATTTAGGAGGACAATTGAAATTTTTTTCTTCTGTATATTTTAATTCTTCATTTATTTAAGATTTATTTCATTCATTTTTTGTTTGTTTACGCATTCATTTAGTTAATGACTTTAGTCAGAAAATTTGCAGATCTATATTATTTATTACCTATATGTAAGTTTAACGCTAAGCAATCGCTTTTCTGGGTCTTCTAAAGTCATTAAGAAAGAATTTCCTTTTATTTTATGAAACTAGAAAACATAGTAAAATTACCTATTAATTTACAACTGGTAAATTTCGTATAGAGATTACGAACTTTTATTTATTTTAATAATACTAGTTAGGGCTAATTTAAAAATGTCAAATTCCTCGATCAAGTCATATCAGAAGCTCAATAAGACAAAGCTGATTGTGTCCGTTAATTTGTCTCTTTTTTTGGTTTGCTCCGAATATGCCTACGCCTGTACTTCCACAGCAATGAAGGACGATAATAAACAAAAACGGAAATGTTTGGAGCGCTGCCTCTGGTCTATTTCTACGAGGTTTATACATACTATCTATCGGAGTCAGAAGTAATTGGATTCCGGACATGATGGATTAATGACTTTGTACTTAGGTTACATGTACTGTTATATTTAAAGAACATTATTGAAGAATATACAAGAATTATATTGGCCTGCCTGATCGGTCGAGAGGTTACAAACGCGACTGTCGATCGGGAAGGCCTGGGTTCAAATCGCGGGCCGCCGGCCGGATACTATTGGATTTTTCTAATTTAGAATTTTCATTTCGGAGTCTGGAATTGTGCCCGGCAATAGGCTCACCATCTATTCCATGGAACTTACACGTATCTGGTGATCCGGTGAACCGCTAGATCTCCCACATAATTCTTTAACGACTGCAACAGATTATACTACACTACTCCAAATCGAATTGGCGGAGACAAATTTTAATGTGCCACGCAACCCACTGCTTAACACGGAAACTGCAAAATAAGGAAATGCATAATAAGGAAACGTGGAATTTTTCCACTACGAATACTAACAAATTGCCCAGAGAGTCCGGGTTTGCTTAACTTTAGAAATCGTTAGCAACGTTGAACCGCGTCAGGGCTACAAGCGCTTCACTGGTCAGCCCTTATTTTGGTTCACTGCTCGGCACGGGTCAAAGAATGAGTGCTTCAATGCAAGAATCATATTTCATTGCCACTTTTTATGTTCCGGTACTCGATACGGTTCACTTTCCACAATTCTGAAAGGCCTGGAGCTTACTAAAACACTTAGCGATACGGAGCGAGAGAGGGATTAGTGCCCGGCCAAGATCGTGAAAGTTTCCAAACTACTCTGAGTTGCCCGACAAGGCTTAACTTTGTTTTCTTACAATATTAACCGAGGCCATCCTCTCAATGTACTCTCGGACTCAAAATAAAGCTCATGAAACTCTAGTATAGTTCCGATCCAAGGGTTAAATTTAGATATTGGTAACATTCGTTTAGGAAAAGAGCGCGTTGCGGAAATTGATAGAATTTTGGGTCAACTTATGAAGGTACGAACCGAATATTTCGTATGAAGCCCTGAGAAAAAACACAAAGTCGGATTATCTGAGCCCACAATAACCTTAATACTTTGATGAAAGTCCACGCTCGTCCTTTTATTCTTTCTTGTTAAAGTTATTGTTGTCAAATATATTTTCCTTCCGCAAGATTTGTATTTTAGGCGATTACAAACGTTTTATGATATTAAGGTACCTATATATACATTCTTATAAGTTATAGGAGTTTTTTCTAACTTGATGTTCTATCCCGCTGATAGATATAAAATACTAAATTGGGTAAAACGACGAAATATTATTGTAGATGTTATACATATTATTGCTTATATCACGTATATTTTGTAAGAAAAATCGGAAACCGCAAACATAGGAAAACTCTCGTCATTTCATTTTACCTTTCAATTATAGTGTGTACAGAATACGCCTGCCAATGCTCACTAGGCAAGCGTGGCAAACTATGGCCTTACCCATTCATGTTTTAGAGGAGACTGTCTATCCATCGAATGTTAAAAGGATTGACGACGATCATGATGATACGGACACACATACAATCAAAGTCAGTCTGTAAATTATACTACACTCAAATGTAGTTGGAATTCATGCAATTCTACAATATTGATTCAATTTTCCGAACATCGGTTGCACAGTGAATTGTGTATCATCCAATAAGTGCAGATGCTTGTATAAAAAGGATATTCCAGTATTCTATTTGACTGTATTGGATCCAGACGCGACATATTGCTTCAGTATAAAGATACTCGAATATGTTGTACACATATACATATAATATCATTGCTATCAAAGTGTACACATATGTAATATCATTGTTATCATTTCTATACACTGCCTCGTTAGTCGAGTGCTTGCACGTCCGGGCTTCAAATCCCGGGTCGAGTGCTACTGGATTATACTAATTTAGCAATTCTAGTAGTGACTCCGAATCTGAAGCTGTGCCCGGTGTATAGCAATAGGCTCACCGCCTATTCCACGGGACGTATACGTAACTGATGAAGGAGGGAGTGTACTACACTCCTCTGCCTACATCTTCGCGGATTACAGGTTCGATGTTACGTTTGCTATCAAAGTGAAGTTAAAACAAGTTTTTCGGTTAATTCAATGTTTGTAAACATACGAGATTGTAACATGTGTGCTGTACGCTCGGGCCAGCACCACGCTGCCGCCTTTGTGCAATTGTTATTAAAACAATTTGTGTGTCGGTTGGAATGGTGTGATTGACGATCCACGCGTATAAAGGCGACAACCTCAGTTTTCACGATTCGGATTGCATCTGTGATCAATTTCTAATAAGACCATATACTTACACAGATACTTTATTAGTATCTGGTATAACATAATATAGCGCCCATCTTTCCCCGAAGGGATAGGCATAGGAGTGTAGTATACCACGTTTCTCGTGGTACGTTAGTTGTCTCACGAAATAGGGGAGAGCCTATTGCTATACATTGGGCATAAATCCAGACTCAGCGCTCAGCAGGGAATTTTGCATCAGTAAAAAACATTACTACTTAGCTTGGTCTGGGCATCGAAATCAGGATCTATTGCTTAGCAGCCGCGTCTGCAACCACTAGACCAACAAGACAAACAGGCATGAAAACAAATAGTATTCTTATTAACAAGTAATATTAACAGAATAATTCGCACTAATAAGCTTTAATCCTGTTCTGTTCGAAGACAGTATAGGATGGACAAAATATTTAGATAATTATTTTGTTACCACTGGCTAATTCAATGAAATCACATAGGTATAATTTTATTACATAGAATTTACGAACGTTTTATCATCCACTGTTGCGTCTAGGTACATAAACATTCAATCTGTTTCTATCCGATATCACTCGCGATGAGATACTCGTAAATCATAAACGTTTTGCTGCGTTTAGATCTACGTTGAAATACTTATTGTCTTAAAGTGTTTGATGGATCAAAAATGCTTTGACCTTTCCAATCGACCTACAAGAAATTTAAAGTTAAACGTTATTTATTTAAAGTTTATGTTCTCGTGTACACTTGTTTGAAATATTACTAAGTAAACGCAAACGTCATGTGCAGAATAAAGAAATGTTAAGCATCACGATGTAGTTATGTAGACTTGAAGTACGCTAATGTTGCAAATATAAACAATTGAAGAAAACAAAGGTACTTGTTGTATATTTACGAGAAACCATGCACAGTGTAGTTGCCAAACTTTATCTTGCGAGTGAATACCCGATGACCGTCTCTGTTTTATGCCTTCGTGATGGCTATTGTTTCCTGCTATTAATTTTTATATTGCTTTAAAGGAGGAACGCCATATTCGACTTACATTGCGTATTTTTTCTGTGAAGATCAGCATAAACGCATAGTGGAGTTGTAATGTATGTTGACCGTTGATAGATTGCCGTTGTGATGTAGTACTATTACTGGATAAGGTCGTATAACTGTGTGCTCGCTGAAGTCGCTCTGAATGGATCAGTAATGTTTCAGGCTCGAGTGTGAGTGCACGTCATTCTTTTTTAATCGGTGACCTACAGTTTATGTACAAGCTAAAATTAGATATTTTATTAGACTTGTATTTATTGTTTAGTTTGCTATTGTTACTTAGCAATGAATCATGAAATATATGTGAGTTGATCCAACTGTTGCAAAGTTCAGACATTAACCAAAAGTTTTCAAACTAAGCTATTCATACTCCTAAATCAAACCGTTGAAGAAACTTCAAGATATAAGTGAGTTTCACGGGATTTTCTTAATGAAAAATATCCTTTAATTCGGTGGTAAGTTTTATAAACTTATTATTTATTCAAAAATTAAGAAACTTTAAAAGAGTTTAACAGTGTTCACAATTGAACTTTTGTAATGACTGATAATTTGAATTTTTAAGGCAGATTTGTATTATCTATGTTTAAAATTGTTCGAGTTTTAATATGATATTGTCACCTAAATCGGACTGTATTATCTACGACACCTGTTGACTACATATTGAGTATCATATTAGTACCGGTAAAGATGTAATAGTAGATACCTATAATAATAAGTACGAAAATGTTTTTATTTTCTGTATATTTTTAATACTATGTGGAAGTATGTACCTAGTAAAGGTGCAGAGTTTGCAAAATATCTATCCGTTCCTAACGATAGGGGTAGCTACCCGGATCCACCGTGCCTAATGTTACCCTCGAGATAAAGCTTGCGTGTTATACGCGACTGTTTGGGAAATGATCTAAGCGAACAAGATTTTGTATTCATGGTAATTTACTTTGTATAGAGAAACTATGTTATAGATTATAAAAGTGTATTTACCTACGCTGCGTAAAAGATCTCAGTGTTTAGATTTTTTCTTTGTGATAGTATATTTGTGATGTTTTAGAACCTTCCGCGGTGCGTTTCTATGGAAATTTCTGAGGCCATTTAATATGCACTGAGCGGTCCACAAAGGGGCCGTCTGTGTGTATAATTAACATACAACCCTCTAGATACCACAACATGTACGCAGACCCCGTCGACGGCTCCAGCGTTGCATTAATTCCCATCATAAAGCTTTCTTCGTTAATGCAATTAGTGTTTCGGCTTGAGTATCCACTTGTATAGTAGAGTCGACCATCTTAGTCACCTGTGGTGGTGACCGGTCTGCATCAGCCTTGAATAGGAGAAATAGTAACTACTACTGAATGTAAATTGATTTAAAAAACTAGAAAATATGATAATATAAGAATTGTGTGTGTAAAGTAATAAGCAATTTTACAATAAATTAATATAGAAATATAGATAAATTCATATAACTTAATATAGAAATGTGCACTTGGTCTTCCCTACCTACTGCATAAGGGACCCAGCGAAGGGCATTCAAGTTTAGAACCTACTTAGTTTCAATGCTTCATATATAGATAGGAGCTATGTGGAGATTCTATTTAAATTCTACTCACAAATGAAGACAGACCTGTAGGTAGATACAAAGAGTTATTAATTCAGTACGTGTTACTAAAAATGTACGACGCCTCACATTGTTGGAGTGGAACATGATTTTTCAATTCGTCCATTCACATGATTTATATTTATTTATCACGTTCGCAACGCAGTTGGTTTTGATTAATGTCACTTTGGACGACCCGTTTTTAATCACCGGGGATAATTTATATTGAAAAACGATGCGATAGTATTGTATTCGGAAAACATGTCACAAATATTGATAAATGTCAAATGTATTTCTCCCAATTCTATAGGGTATTTCTCCCTATTCAATAGTGAATCTAACTGCTGAGCCAGAGGTCGCAGGTTCGATCGTTAGGCTTTATATGATAAGCATATGCTTGGGATGAGATGGCCGTTCTTGGAGATATCAAATAAAACATAACCTTATCAATGTATTCAAACCGAAATTAATTCCTTGCCAACGCAATAAACAATACTTAAAAATATATTGTGGTTGTTCTGTTACCTACAAAGGTAAATTACTTCCTCCACAAATGTAGCAGAAGCATATCCGGTTTTAAAGTAAAGAGTTGTTGGCATTCGCCGGTCTCTGCCCAATCCGTAATGGACCTGGCGTGATAATTACAAGCACCTACAAAGTACCTACAAAGGCAACGGAGATAACGGGGACATGTTCATTTGTTTTTCCATTTAACATCGTCCCTAAAATTTGTTTTCCGTTTCATTAAAATTTGCTCCCATAACGCCTGTCCTCCCTTCCACAAGTAATATATGGCTTTACAATTCCCTTAACGTTTGTCCAACCGTCGCATTATGACGGGCTAATATTTACTAGGTTAATAAATCTCTCGTACTCATGCAGATGAATATTACAGCTGATTTATTATCTTAATTCGCTGACCCCCCATTTTCAGCGTGGCATACGTTGGCCTTGACCCTTCTCATGCTAAGTGGAACGATAAAAAGAGATGATGATTATCATTATGGACATTCAAAATAATTATTTTTTATATTAAAATATCAATTACTATACCTACATGTTAAGAAAATTATCGTGAGGGATAACGTTTCCTTCTCGTGTTTGGTCAACGTGACAGACTATGCCC